>JAOBRB020227078.1:0-11902 GCA_027575285.2 Zoanthus pulchellus
AAACTTGGAAATCCAGGTAGGAGGGGGGGCCAAAAAACGTTACCATCCGTCGGGGGGATGTGGATTTTTTCTGGAATAACCCATTGATCATTTTTTATTTGAGTTATTATATGGCCTTGGAACATAGTTCTTCTGCTAGTAATGTTGATTTTACCAAAGATGTTCATTTCATTCCCAAAGATTATTACTAGCACTAGGTGAAGTTCAAGGAATGTGGAGAGCTGCTGAACTTAAAAAGGTTCTCGCTGCAGATGAAAGGAATGATTTATCGGAATTGTGTAAGAGCAGCAGTGTTATATGGGAGTGTGACATGGTATTTGAGGGAGAAATGAAACAGCAGTTTTGAGAAGAACCAAGAGAGCAATGGTGAGTGCAATGTGTGGTGCAAAACTGATGGAGTAAAAGAGGGCAGAAGACCTAATGGAGATGTTGGGATAGAAGAAAACAGTTATTCAGATGGCAAAGGCAAATTGAGTGAGATGGTATGGGCATTTGTTAAGGAGGGATGATGGCCATGTTTTGATTAAGGCATTGGAGTTTGAAGTGAAGGGAAAGTGGGAGAGAGGACAACCAGGAAGACATGGAGATCGCAGGTGGAGAAGGAGAGTAGGTTTGAAGAAGGAAGATGCAATAAATTGAGTGAGATGACGAATGGGAGAGGGAAAGATTGCTGGCAGAGTGGGGTAAATCCAGCCACCCTCGTTTACAGGGATAAAACCAGATCAAAACTAGATTGATGATGATGATAATAATGGGATTGCTAGGCCTAGCTATAGGTTCACTCACTCAATTATTCAGCAATCGTAACAATCCCAGCAATTATATACATGTATATGGAAACTGGGCTTGAGTCACAAGTCAAGTAAGTTTAATATCAGACAGTCTATCTAGTTAGTTTAAAATTAATATAACATATACATATAAAGAATTAAATAATATTAGCAACAGTATATAGCAGATCTAGACTTGGTATATTTTTCAGCTCTTGATTTTACTGCTGAAGGTATATAATATATTTAATTAACTTTTAAAGAGCATTTAATAAATACTATGTTTTTGTTAGTAAAATAATTAATACTATAATTATATGATTTATGCCAATTAACTTAAACCTATTATTTCATGTTGTAAAGAGTTTTTAAAACAACAAGGTGTTTTATTTAACTAACATTTAAAATGTCTCAGTCAGAATTATCATTAATGTTATATTAATTAGTAGCATAAAATATTAAATCTTTAAAGATGTTAGTAATAGTAAACATTAATTTTTGATCTGTATAAAAATCAAGAAGAATTCTTAAACAAAAAATTGCAGAATTAAACGTTAGGCTTTGATGATAATATATAGTTGGAACATTACATAATGTTAATAAATTCGTTATAATTGTTACTCATAGCAGTTTTACAAATTTACTGATTGTATAAATTATTAATCACCATTAATAATGTGTGTGGAATACCTTGTTACTAGCTTCCACTGCTTTAATTTCTGCATTAACTTTAAGCTGTTTCAATTCAGAAACCTAAATGTAACAAAATATTGCATTGAACATGACGATGGTGTTATAACAAAGTTTAATTTACAGAACACTATAAGCAATGCTTTCATGATCAGTTTACAAAACAATTTTCACTCTTTTACGTCACACACCTTTCAACCTAAATATTATTGGAAAGGTTGTTATGAAATATTCTAAATAATGGAGACATGCAGTTATAAATCATATTTCTGAAACAGTCCATTTACCAGTTTGCAAATACTGCTATATGTGGATATAAACTATATAGTGTGTGCTATGTACACAGGATCAGCCTCAATTTCATATTAATATTGTCCACGTACAGTAAATTGTGATACTTTCAGCTCCTGTACGAGTAGCTATAGGTTCTTGTTGGAATTTGAGAATATTTAACATCATCTTGCATTGAGGCATTAGCCTGAGGAAGCTATATGTCTATGAACTCAAACTGGACGTTTATTATTTTTGCATGTGAGAACAACATTAAAAAACTAGATTAAAAAGGTTTTTGTTGCGAAGTTTCAACTACACAGCATTTTAATTTCTGGCATTTTTTAATCATTACAAAATTATCTTGAATTGCAACAATACACTCTGATTCAAAACAAATTATTTCAAAGATGGAGAAATTAAGATTAGCTTTATACAAGAAAATTGATAACTTTTATTTTCAAATTTGGCACTGTTCTTGAGTTTATGAATATAATATAAGCTACAATTGTGCCAAACTTTGATGTGTTCAAAAAACGTACTACAAATACTTTCAGTAATAGGATTGACACTTCAGACAGCTGTAGTTCTAGAAATTTGGTGAAAAATAAGTTGATAAATAGATGTAAAAGATGTAATACATTTGATCATAATTAATTATGTATAGAAAAACTTGCTGTAAAAATAGATGAAACACACTCTCATTTGTTTTGGCCAATTCCAGGTATCACATTTCTGTGAATAATCCAATGCCATTATCAATTTTTTAAAATACTATAAAAAGTTTAGCAAAAGATGATAATATTTTCAATGAATAATACAAAAGTAAATGATTAAAACTGGTGTACAAAAACTACAAAGTCAATAATTTTTTATTTGTTTAAAAAATAGTTACATTTCTTCAGGAGTGTATGCCAGATGACACATATATCTGGCTGATTTTAAGTGATCAATAGTTATAAGCATTTTTATATAAATAATATACATTGTCACTCTAATGTCAAAAAAATATATAATTATATATAAATTGTATAATATGATAGTAATTCCTAAAACTAGGTTGATAACTTCAAACACCCAAGCAGGTGGTAGAAAGCATATTACTTAAAAACAATGCATGAGCTAATTTTTTTGCATGACTTAACAAAAACTATAAGAATAATTCCTTAAACCAACAACGTTTGTCTCCACGCGTACGTGTTAACTAATGTTTAAAATGTATAAACATAGTCATAGAATATTTAGAAAGTATTGTGAATCATTTTCCTTTGTTTATTTATAAACACAAAAATAATGGCAGCTTTTTTCAAAATATTTTTATTAATTACTTTCTTTTCGAAAAATGAAAAGCAAAAAGTTGTCGTTTTAGTTCAATATAAGTAAAAACCATTTTTGAAATATTTGCTAAAAATATAAAAGTATACATTTCATAAATTGAAAATAAATCTTTTCTGCAGCTGCCATCGCAAGAACATTTTAGGCTAAAGGAATTTAATATTGACCGAATAACATTCAACTGAAATACTTTATCTTTAATGGGATCTTTCGTCTGAAAATGCTTCGAGTGAGTGTCAATAAATTTCGAAATGGCACGAATGTTGCAAAAGACAAACACTTACAATATGCATATGGTTTCAAATTTCACGTTCAACTCCAACAAAATTGAAAAATCACGCCTTTCGTCAGCCCTTTCCGTTCTTAAAATGACCGTCGTTTCAGAAAACTGTCAAAAGTCTCTTTACACTCCTGACCGCGTATTCTCGTTCTGTCAAGGCAATGTACTTTTGAACAGGCATGGAGAAAGCCATTTAAGTGATTCGACTCACATTGCAGTAATATTGTTTTCAAAAAACAAACAGCCAACCAGTCTAGAGTTTACGCCTAATAACCGTTTCCAATATGGCATAAATCTTAAAAAAATATATTTTTTCAGAGCAATATCTTTGTTTTAATTTAAATATCAAAAAGCATTTAGAATCGCTTAAGCGTATGAAATTCTTAAATCTAAGCGTACCTTTTGAGTGATGGCATCACCAACTTTTGTTGCTCTCTCTCTGAAATTTTCGAACTGTCCTTCGAGGATGTTGTATCGGTGTTGCCAGTCAATATGCTCTTCTTCCATAATTCTTAATAATAATTCACAAACTTTATTCCCAACGGTAAAACAAGTCACGTATACTTGCTATCCATGAAAATTTTAAGTTGTTTTAACACTAAAATACACCACCAAACGCGGGAAATATTTTGCTCCAAACCATGTCAGTTCACATATGTTTGCTTCTTTGGAATCTGTGTAATGCAGGTGATGAAACAAAGATGCGGAAGATAAACGTTTCTTCTTTCCTCGAACAAGTTTTAAAAAAAACGATTCAACTGGCCATTAAAAAGCAGAAGAACGTGATAATTTTCTCTATCATCACGTAGCAGTGCGTTCGTCGGTACGACTTTGAAGCAACATACAGTTCATTTGCCAGCGATTGATAACGTTTTGATCTGTTTAGCGGCCACTTTAATCCGTCATTTTCAAACTATGTACTTGATATTCAACAAACGGCCTAAACTCTGGATTTAGAGATGTAAACATGAAGCAACAGGAAATACCAACCTATTCTTTCAGTGTCCGTAGCGTTGTGATGAGTTGAGTGTCTGTTTCCGGCTTGTTCGAGTAAATCGAACGTGTTCGACGATCCCGAGGAGTTAGTCGGTTCCATTCTCCACAACGGACAACCGACGTAATGATGAACACTCTAGCAATCACTGGAACATTTCAAATATTTCTTCTTTCAAATTTCTAAATTAATCTCATGCTTGCAAAAAATGTATTCAAATTTTTTCATAATCCCCTTGAATACGCTTTTACGAGTGACTCTATTTCATACACGTTTATGTAGTAAGAGAGTTTATGCAAAAACAGTTTTTAGTTTTACACAAAACCAGACACCGGAAATCGGAACGCCTACATGTTAATACTAAATTCCCGCGTGGGAGGGCGTCAGAATTCTTTTAGAAAAACATGTACATTGCGTGTTTTGTTTTTAAAATACGTTTTAATATAAAATTATACAATAGAAAGGGCTAATGACATAGTTCTGTACTGATTAAAACAAATAATTGATGTTTCAAAAATCTTTTTTAATTATATATATCCGATACCATTATCCGTTATCACTTTATAAACGGCTTTGCCTGTGAATTTGGGAAAAATTTAATCAAAGATATCTAACCGCAAACCACCATCTTACAAACAACAACTGACAGTAAAAAGTTCAAGACATTTGAAGCTATAAGTTCACCAAAAACCGCTGAAGTAATCACCGTGTGAATTTTAACCTTCTGCTAATATTTTGTGCTTCAATTCTTTATGTTTAGCTTTATCAAAATTGTAACAAAGTCTTTTACATTTATTGTATTCTAATTATAAAAAATACATTAATCGTAGTCAATGCATACTCATGCCATAGTGAACATTATGGAAGACTATTTTCCAATTTAACTTTAAGGTTACAATGTCTCCTGTACAGTTAACCTACAAAGAAATCCGCTATCCGCAAAAAGTTGTTTTCTTGAGATTAGAAATTTTCAAACTCATTACTTTTATAAAATTTTTCTTAAACCCTATGAAAAGTGGATTCTCAAATATACTTGAAATATAGTTACGGCTTTTGAACTCCGCGGTACATTTATTTTCAAAGCTGTTTTTTAATTTTTGAACCTACATGAACTAGAAAATTTGAACAACCTTCTGCCGTATGCAAACTATTTCATTCTATTTTAAAAAAATATATATATATATATATACTCCGGTGACGTCAGAAGTGTGCTATTTGATAGATTATACGGATGATTTTCTGTATAGTTTTTAAAATGTTTAATTTTTATTTTAGCAGCCGGTCGTTTATTACTAAGTGAACCCGACGTGATGTTGTTTCTCTTGCCAACGTACATTAGCTGGCGAGAATCTTTTTTGTAGTTTTATGTCTTACCATATACAACGTATCATTCGGAGTCATGAATCAGTGTTACAAAAATAAAAAGTTTTTTATTAAACCGTTCTTTGGAAAAGTGTATTTTTTTTTCTTTTTAAGTTGCTAACTCAGACGTTTTCTCAAAAACATTAGCTCTTTTTAAAACGTAAAATTCATGTTATTTTATAAGCTGTGAGCGTGTTTTGTGAACGTGTTAATTTGTAGACAAGAAATAGGAAGTTCTGTCACTCATCGATAGCCAATGAGGTTCCAGAGTTTGATTTCAAACCGGAAGTATTTTAAATAATTTTTATCGCCATGTCACGTTTCTCAGTTTCTTAGGCAGTAAAAAAAATTTTGTCGGATAATCCCAGAAAACTGTTTTTACATAAAACAGATTCTCATTTCAATACTTAACGAATCAAATAATCAAATGTTTACGAGTATGTTACAAAAAAATTAAGAATTGTAAAGGCTTTTCACAGGGACACCAGGATGTTGCAGGATAATGCTATCATCTTGTGATTCACGAAGGCAACGTCACGTTCACAAAACTATTCTATAGAAACGTATTCTAAGAATATTCTAAGCCTAAAAACACCAAAAACATATAAATGTTGAGCCTGAGTCTGAAAAACAAATATTATTCTAAAAAAGACAACATTTTTTACTGCCATCATTGCTATTGCTGAAAAGGCTCCCACAATAGATAAAAATAGATATTTTTCTGGTTTATTTACTTTAAAAGTCCTTGCAATAGCTATAACTATATAAGGAAATATTCCAAGTTTACAAAAGTATAAACAGATGAACGAAACTGGGAAGCAGGTCATTATCGGGTTACCTGTGTACGTGAGCCGAGTTATAAAAATTGAATTGTTTTTCCTTTTTTATCGTCCAGACAAAATATGTATGATTCCTCAGCCTTCTCTCCTTCTCAACAACACGTCAACAACAAAACGTGGTTGGCTGGTTAGTTGGTTGGTTGGTTGGTTGGTTAGTTGATTGGTTGGTTTGTTGGTTAGTTGGTTGGTTGGCTGGCTGGTTGGTTGGTTGGTTGGTTGGCTGGTTAGTTGGTTGGTTGGTTGGCTGGTTAGTTGGTTGGTTGGTTGGCTGGTTAGTTGGTTGGTTGGTTGGCTGGTTAGTTGGTTGGTTGGTTGGTTGGTTGGTTGGTTAGTTAGTTGGTTGGTTGGGTGGTTGGCTGGTTGGTTGGTTGGTTGGTTGGTTGGCTGGCTGGTTAGTTGGTTGGTTGGCTGGTTAGTTGGTTGGTTGGTTGGTTAGTTGGTTGGTTGGTTAGTTGGTTGGTTAGTTGGTTGGCTGGTTAGTTGGTTGGTTGGTTGGTTGGTTAGTTATTTGGTTGGTTGGCTGGTTGGTTGGTTGGTTGGTTTGGTTGATTGGCTGGTTGGTTGGTTGGCCTGTTGGTTGGCTGATTGGGTGGTTGTTTGGTTGGTTAGCTGGTTGATTTATTGCATTGGTTGCTACAATCGACAATAGTGTGAGTTCAATTTTTATTAAAATTTGATTTGGTTGTTTTAAACATGTAGCATGCAAGCAAGAATAGTAACTTTCAACACGCCATTTTGTTTTGGTTTGTTGCTCTGACATAATTACGATCTCTTGTGATGGCTGTATATAATATCTCGTTAGTCTTTTCCCACTAGAAATAGACTACACAGGGACGTAGCCAGAGGAGGGTTCCAAGGAGTCCAGACCCCCCCCCCATCCCCCTCTAACGTTCAGCAACCCCCTTCTTAATTCTTGTTTTATTCCTATTCTTAGCTATTTTATCCCAACCGAATTGTTTTTTTTTATGCTTGCCATACGGGAAGCAAATAGTAATTGCATAATCTGTTTTTGCTGTTTTGGTTATTTGACTGAGCATTAATTCTACCTTTTTAAGGAGAGTTTTCTTTAAATCAAAAAGAGTCGACTGTAATAAGGAGGAATTCAAGCAAATGCGTAAACAGCGATAGGTGAGGGTGCGGATTAGAAAGTATAAAATCAATCTAATCTCTCAACAATTCTATCTTCATTATATCTAGTATTTGAGACTCTTATTATCTTTATCCCACACTGGACCCTCCCCCCTCTCAAAACTCCTGGCTGCGCCCCAGCTACAAGAATGAGCACCTTTTACAAAATGCCGTATCACGTAGGATCTGCAAATTAAGGTTACCCAGCCAAGAGATGTATGAAACATGAGTAAAAAAGTAAAATGTACGGCTGGAAATCTTTGTTGAGATTAATTTGTCAGGACACCAATATGCATATAAGTGAGAGCTCGGATTTTTAATCCAAAGTTTTATGAACTTTAAGACAACAGGAAAGATACTTTTGTATGGCACTGAGGAAGGTCGAAATGTCAAGGTCACAGATACTCTTACAGGGGCGTAGACAGGATTTTGGAGAGGGAGGGGGGGGGTTCCAGCTTTTGATGAAGAAAAAAATACTCTAATGCTCTCTAATACTAGATATAGTGAAGGTAGTATTAATGTTCATTGGAATACTCTAAAAGCACAAACAGATTATACAATTACTATTCGCTTCTCGTGTGGCAAATATAGAACAAAATGAACATTGTTGAGATAAATCGCTAAAATAGAAGAAAAATAGTTGAGAAGGGGGTTCCTGAACGCTAGAGGGGGATCCGGAATCCCTGGAACCCCTGTATAGCTGTATTGCTGATGGGTTTGGTTACATTTGGTCAATTTACAAAGAATTTATCTCTGCTAGTTGTTGGAAGCTTCATTTTCAAAACAGACGAATCATGCGACCACCCTTAATGACCAAAACTAATTACCAGCCTCGTTTCCATGCTTGTTCACTGGAGCTAATTTTAACACCTACACCACCTACCCCCTACGCAGTTCAAGAATGTCCAAAGGCCATAGTTAGAACGGTCGCTTGCATTCTTCATCAAAAGCCGTCGGAAAGTATCTTTTAAATTACATATGCTCAGGATTCGACTAAAGATCTTTAACGGACATCTTTCCTTCTTATTTAGCATAAGGGTAATCACACACACTGCTTTTATACTTATTCCTTAAAGAAACTCCGGCTTCTAATCATCTTTTTTGTTACTTAGCATTTGTGAGGTACGCACGTGTATATCTACCAATAGGTCGTTACGCGCCTGAGGCTGTTTACTACCTTGTTGATTTATGGTGATTATTTTACAGGCTATGAGCCATCTGTAATGGATGTTGATTATTTATACCATTATTAAGTCACATCCCACAAGAATTACCTTATCACTACTACAATCTCTAGCATGTTGTTTACCGAAAAACGCGTAATGATTTCCATCAAACTTTCGGCAATACACATTTATAAGAAAGATTGGTTCTTAATTGTACAAACGAAAGAGTGTATACTCTAATATTGATGTGCTGTTGCTTCTTAGAAACAAAACCTTGGCAGTTTAAACTTGACTATTTCTCAGTTGGGGGGCTCGAGTGGTTTAATTGCTGTAAAGATTAAGCAAATGAATATTTTAACCTTTTGTTACGCACCGGCGAGTAACAACCTACTATAGAATGGCGTTGGTAAATGCCTTCAGGCCAAAACTGTGACTTTACTTATCGATCATTTATATTGCTATATGTATAGTTTCTACGTATATGTTCAGGTGAAGTACCTAGGATTCGTATTTTCCTTATTCCAAGGCACACCGCATACACGTCAATTTTTGAGTATTTTCCCTTAATTGTTATTTTCCCGCACGCGTTCTCAGATGAAACCATGGCATATGGATTGAGAAGTTTGAATTGAATTTCTCTTTAGCAAGATATCTTGTGAATTAAAACGGTAATAAAACGTACGATTTTACCAATTCAAAATATAATAATTACCGTAATTAGTGTAAACAATGAATAGTACTGTTACAAGAGTTAGATCTTCTTTAGATTTTTTTTGTTCAGAAAATAAAGACATTTACTCTTTCCCGAGTTTTAATTCCGAAAGTTTTGATTCCAAAAGTTTGGATTCCGAAAGTTTTAGTTCCAGATTCGTCAAGATACATAAGTCTATAAGATTATTGAGACTAAGTTATGTATATAAACCAATGTGTAAACGATGAAGTTAGTGGTTATGAATAACGTATCAAAACATTTTTATAAAAAAGTATTCAGAATACTGAACTATTTTAATAGCCTACCAGGCTTCAAAGAGATTCTACATCGTAATCAAGTCTTATCTCACGATGAATTTAGTCAACTCAAGGATAAGCTTTTAAAAGTCATAGCAATCCTACAATTAAATTATTTGTCACTACAGCTGCCCCCGCCGTTAGTAAGATGTGATGTTTTGTATGGTCGTTAATTTTAATTAACGACCATATTTAAAACCTAACCCGTGAAAAAGTTATTGGGACGCAAAAGAACTTGTAAGACTTATAAAAATGAAAATTAACAGGAAAAGTGTGATTGCTTTATTGTTTCATTCATTCTTTTGCGTATAACCAAGGCTAATGTTTGTCAAAACTGAGTTTAATTTTCTGACTTGCCAGTTCTGATCTATGCTTCTAGCGGATTTTGGGATCGAGTCTGTCGACCCAATGTAACAGCGATTTGTATCTGACAAAGTTTTGTAACGAACAATCAAATCCGATAATGATTTATTATCGTGTTACCCAAATGAATAACTCGGTAAACCAAGTTATTTACTCCAAGCAAGCTATTACTGAGTTATAAATTCACCTTCTTTTCGCTCCAAAATCCTATAGATCTTGACCTCACGTTAAGCTTTAAAAAGTTACCCGATACGACTATGCCCGCCTACTTGAAATCGGCATCACTTAATCTACTAAATGAACCGATGTAACTTTTTTCCATTCAAATCCATATATGTATACGCACGGGGACTACTAACTACTAGCTAAAAATCGTTTGGTTACTAACACTCAAAACTAAAATTTCCAGTCCTTCATCCACGTTCATCATAGGCTATGATAAAACCTTGAATTCTCTATAACGTAATTTTTCCGACCACAGAGAAATATCAATACAGTAGATTAATATTGAAACTAACAGCTGCACAAAAAGAAAAACAGCTAAGTTGCTTTATAATACCTACTTACCGTTGTCCTGCCGGTCCAAGAATACTTCCGGCAAAATCCACCACTCTGTCCATAGACTACGTGAACGTCAAACACTAAATAAAGGCACGGACACACGTTGCAACATTTCATGCAACATTGTGCGCAACAAATCTTTTGGAGGTGGACACACGGTGCAATAAAATTACGCAACAATTCTCATGATAACATGGCGTCCTAACCCAAGCAACATTACAACAATCAAAATGGCATCCAAAGAGAAATCATTTTAACAAAAACAGTTTTTGCGCGCAATGTTACAAGAACAGAGCGCGATTAAACTTCAGTTTAGTTGAGGGAAATGTTGCATGCAACAAAATTCACGGTAGACACACGCTGAAACAAATTTGTTGCGCGCAATGTTACAAGAACAGAGCAAGATTCAACTTCAGTTCAATTTAGTTGCCGGAAATGTTGCATGCAACAAAATTCACGGTAGACACACGCTGAAACAAATTTGTTGCACGCAATGTTGCATGAAATGTTGCATCATGTGTCAGTGCCTTAAGTTGTCCATGGTTGAAACGGCACTTATCTTGGGCTTCTATAGCTATATTGTTAAAGATAGGGGAACTGAACACTAAAGTCGATTTTGATCAAACAAAATCAGTGGTAACCATGCTTAAATATTTTTTTCTTCGTGTCGCGCTAACACTTTTCTCCCTATCCAGTATCTTCCTTCCATGGATAAAGTACCGCTATATCTCTCTATGTAGCCGTGTAGGCAGAATGAATGATTGTTTTAGTATGACTTGGCTTGTTACATTCACGTAAGTGACAAGAGAATAATGAATGCAGGGTAGTTTTGTTAAACTTGTGTTGAGTCGAATTATTGAAAATCTACGATAGTTAATAACTGACTTCATGCAACTAGAACGGTTAGTAAGTCTTAAGATAAACCAATACTTTTATCTTTGCAGGTTATTAATCTTTAACACATACAAATTAAACAGAACATTTGGTGGTAAGAAAATAAGAATTGATGAAACGAAGAAAACTAAGATTAAAATTAAAATTCTCTCAAACTGTATGGGCTCGGGTTAGGAGAATTTCACACCGGGTTAAGGCTAAACCTCGTGTTCGTTAGTTATCTGTTAAGTTTAGAAAAGAAT
>JAOBRB020227160.1:0-11901 GCA_027575285.2 Zoanthus pulchellus
GTTCAACTTACCAATAGAGAAAAAATAACGCCCTGGGAACCCCTACAGTTACCATCTACATAACATTGTCCGGCTGCCTTACCAGCGTGGTTGGCCCTTCTGGTTTAGTGGTTAACACGTCGGACTAGTAAACCGAAGATGTGGGGTTCGATTCCGGCCTAGGGCTGTATATGTTATTTTTCTCGTATTTCTTTCTTTTAGTTTACCGCTAGTTAGTTTTCTCTTCTGAACTTTTAAAACTGCGATTTTAAAATACGATGCTGATTGGAAAACCATGTTCAGGGGTCGCACAGTCTTGAAAAGTCCTTGTATTTTGTAATAAATCCTTGAAAAGTCCTTTATTGCCAAAAGTGCTTGAAAAATCCTTTATTGCCAAAAATCCTTGAAAAGTCCTTGAATTCTACTATAACGTCTTGAAAAGTCCTTGATTGATTTTTCCCAACATAGAATATAAAAAGTTGCAGCAAAGTTGCATTGTGAATATAAGAGTGTTCTTCCGTTTTAATTTTGTAAAAAAAGAAAAAAACTGCAAAGAATTGTATAAAAAAAGTAACGCCAAACACGAGCCACTCAGGAGAACATCGAAAGAAAAGGGAAAGGAACTTAAGACCCTGGATAACAAATTGATAATTGATAAACTGCTCGATAAATTTGGTTGTTACAGAGTTATTTGACATTTTGTTAAACAGGTAATGTAACATTGCACGAAGGGTCCTTGAAAAACAAATTTGGCCCTTGAAAAGTTTTTTAAAAAAGGTCTTATTTTTCTGTATGAACCCCGCATGTTGGTCTTAAACTGTTCTTTTGATTTTAGAGAGAATGATAATGAAGAACAAGAAAAAGAAACCATCGAAGGTAACTTTCAATTTATTTAGTTAGTCACTCTTTATGAAACATTGAGGGCGGACATGGTTGGCGCAGTTGGTAGGATCTCTGCTTTCCAACCACAAGGTCCCCAGTTCGATCCTGGCACTTTACCGAGATTTGAATCTTTGTGTGGCCTTCTTTTCCGCGTGAGCCAACTCAGCTTTCCTTGCTCCCGGGGTAGGTAGATGAGTACCAACACAACTAACCTGCGATGGATTAGTGTCCCGTCCAGGGGAGTCAAATACTCTCATCCGCTTAACATGAATTATTAAGATGAATTATTAAGTTCTCCCAACTTAAGGTTACCGTTCAGTTTGAAACGGATGAAAATGACCAAAATGAGATTATTAGCCATTTGGATAAATAATTAGTAAACCTTTAAATATGTGCAAAAAAATTGCAATATTTCATTTAAAGAACGAGATTTTGATATAGAAAATTTCACCGGAATTAAAATGGCTCGTCAGGCTCTATTGTTTTGACAGTGCCCTTTGGCGTCAGTTTCGCCAGATTATAAAAATCACCTTTGTCGATTTGTTCAGTTTCGCATTTCGTGGGAGATATTACGGCCGGAAGTGATTTTGATTGGCGCAATGTTCTTGTGGGCGGAGAAAATAAACATATCATGCGGTGGGCTTTGGAGAACGCCAAAACTTTTAAAAGCTTTTTTCTCGAAACAATTTTTATGTCAAATCTACGAAACATTTGAGGTTCCAACTTGGGGAGTTTTTCGCCAATAACCCTGAAATTTGGCAGTTTTACAGCTAAATAACTGAAGTTCAAAAATGTGTCAGCGTTTTTTAAAATTTTAAAAACTTAAAGTTATTGCAATAAAACTCCGCTGCTTTCGTTTTCGAAAGTGCTAATTCTGGTTTTTGGTTGTAAAATAAAAACAAAGCGGCCTTTCAAAAAACGCCGAGGCGTGTTTGGACTTCAATTAGTGTCAAATAAGAAAATATAACAAGTGATGCCATCAAACGCAGCATGTTGGACTTGGAATTCCTGAAAGAGAACACAATAGTCGAAAAACAAGGCTTTCGTTCTTTTCATTTATTTGAAATTACTAAATGAAAATTAAACAGCAATTTACAAAATTTAATAAGCTTTTCAGTGATTATAGGTTTATAGGGCTACGTTGCGAATTAACAGAGATATGTTCTACTAACCAAAAACACCGCTTAAACTGAACGGTAACCTTAAACCCATACTTTTTATTGAACGCGTTTGAGAGAAATTCAATTTTTATCTTTTGTAGTTTACTTTGCTTGATCAATTCTCATTTTCTCATTACCAAATGTTTTATTTTGTATTTGTTATTTAAGGAGAAGTTGATTATTGATAACTTATTGGAAATGAAAGGGTTAAACCACAGTGTTAGGCAACCAGGCCTTCAGTTTTGGGAGTTGGTACAGAGCTGTGTATCTCATTCTAGATTCAGTCTCAAGGTTTCAAAACAAAGGAGGTGTCAGAAGAAGTGCCTTTAAAGATTTTATATGATGAGTCAGTAAAACTGTTCCTTAAATTACACAGGTGGCTTTCAGTGTGCGAAGAACGATCCAAGTTCTGCAAAGCTACTTGAACGACCGCCAACACCAGAGTTATCTTACACTGCACCATTAAAACGAAGAGACATTTCTGCTAATGATTGCAAGGAAAACAACGATGAGAAATATACAAAAGAATTGGAGGGGAATTCAAGCGAGACCGAGTACGCCTCTAACACCTATTATCTTGCAAGCACGGCACAAACAAACGTCACTGAGAATGTCATTGTACAATCTGTCGTAACGAGACCAACGTATGACGTAACAGCACAGCTCCAGTCCACTCTCGGTGAGTTCTGTTTAACCTTTTGCGAATATTTTTATTTCATTATTTATTAGATTGAGAATTTTTGGCTTTTTTTTGTTTTGATCAAATGTTTTCAGTCATATTGTTTCAACGGCGCTTTTGTTTTCTAAGCCGGAATGGTAAATTTCATGTTTTCGTCTTTCTGTAAGTTTTCTTCACGTTCACAACAAAGACCTAATCCCCCATTTTTTATTTGAACCAGTGAATTTTACTGAGCGTGATTCAGCCACATTTTTTAGAATGTATTCTATTTCTGTTTGCGATTTGAAATGATTACTGGGCTACCTGTGGTAAGCCTGAATATAAATTCGGTTTGCTTTTTTTTTGTCGACCAAGACAAAATGTGTATCCCACAATTCCTTGCGGCGCCAGCTGTATTGTAAGAGGAGGTATTGAAACTTAAGGAAGCCCAGTGAACACTTCTAAAGCGTCTTGTTAGAACTAGAACAGACAAGACATTGAAAAACATGACTGTTCAGTCTTCTCTTTGACATGAATTACAGGATTTAGTGGAGCTGAAACCAATTGTAGACTTACACGCATTTTAGATGTTCTGCTGATGAAGCATAACTATATTTTTTCATCAGAATAAGTTCTTAGAAGCTCGGTATTCTATAGAGGACCCAAATTCTGGAAACGACCATATCAGTGTGCCTGACACTTACAAGTCATCTTGTAAACAATAAGCTTTGTTCTGTTATACATGCGATATGCAGATTTGCATCAGAACTTTTAATTATTTTTTATCTTCTGATGAAGAGCCAAGTATGACTCGAAACGTTTAGATATTTTTATAGCAGTTTTAATCAGAGTCCAACAATTTTATCTATTTTATCGTACCTGATTTAAAAGTTTTTTAAGTTTGTCATTTCGAAGCATAGCAGATGTAATGGTAAATGTGAAACGGTGCTTCTGTATTTTTACTGTGGACATTGCAAACGTAAATTACAAGATTCAGTAAAGTTTCAACCAGAAATATTTTCATTTTTTTCAGCCTCAGTTGAACCTGTTCTTGAATTGTTCTTAGTTTCGGTTAATCTGAACCTCATTGTCCCTATAAAGATGTTGTTATAAAGAAAACTCATGTATACTGTTGTGTACAGTACTGCTAAATAGACCATTTTACGGTTCCTGAAAGGTAACCAAACTTCTACATGAAACTAAGGCTTAGGGTAACCCGACACAGTTAGAGAAGTGGAAATAATTATCATAAGAAAGACTTTCACATCTCTAAATGTGTCAGATCACCTTAAGCCTCAGTTTCATGTAGAAGCTTGGTTACCTTTCAGGAACTGTAAAATGGTCTATTCTGTATTTCGGCACAAGTTGTTATCCTCATAGTTTCTTCTCTTAACCTCTCTGAACTGTTGTCTTGTTCTTTTTTGTTTCCTCACGTGGTGACACGCAAAAGAACAAGATATTATTTCAGAGCGGTTAAAAGAAGATCAAGGGATGAAACTGTTGTGTACAAGAACGATGATTCACAACATGCTTTCTAAGTTCCAAGGTAGTCAGTTCTTTTCTCCTGCATTTCAACAACTCTGGCTGCTCCAATTGAGTGAATTCGTCCACCCCGGGAAGTAATGAGGAAATATGAATTGCTGTTGCAATCTTTTGAGATATCGACTGCTAACCTCAGATGGAGGCTATCTAGTTTTATAGGCAGCCTTTGTGTCCCTTTCTGAGAGAAATTTACTTTAAAAGAGCCCCTAATCCTCAGAAACTCTTATACCACGGACTATTACTCTGGAAAAAAGACTGCTGGTCAGTTATTTCAACACACTGAAAAAATAGAAGCATGAAAGCGTATTCGTGCTGAAGTTTGAATCTCAATTGAAAACTTTAACAGAGTTCTTACTTAATGCGTTTTTAAAGTACTTGGAAGTGTTTCAGCTCCTTTTCATTAAAATAAATATTTATTCAGTGTGGTTCCCAATGTTAAGTCAATATTGTCAAAATTATTTAATCAAGAAATTCATAATACAAGTTCCTTTTGCATTGGCACGAAAAGATCAAGAATCTTCTTATCTGGAACCTTAACTCTTAAAATATTTTTTGTTGAAAAAAAGCTACAACTGTCAGAAATCTTGAAAATGCCTTTTAATACCGTTTTCTTGGTCCGTGTCTTTAGAAATAAATACATAAATGTGCTAGCGCATGACTAAAAACGACGCCATACTTGCGCCCGCAGTGTTCACGATATGACTTCACAACGTTAAAATGTTACTTTTCATTTTTTTTAACTATCAGTAAACATTTTGTGAAGGAAATTTTTAATCAGAAATTGCTTTATACAATTGAAATGTCTCAACGTTATAATTTCACTTAAGTTCCCAGTCATAAACACAGTACAATTTCACGTTGTGACGTCGGTAGCAGCTGTTTTAAACTCGCGCTAAAAGTGCAATAGGGCGGCCTACCTATGGTTTTACTAGCCCTTTTTGTAATATTTTTTCAAAATACAAATAATCGTATCAGTCTAAAATCTTCATTTTTCGAATCTTGATTATATGTATCTCAACCTAATATTGACTTCATCGACTTATAGATTGTACTTAAATTGCACGTGTTTGTTCTTTTGGAAATTGTAATGATTATGATTAATGGTAACAAGATTTCGTGCTATAGAAATAAATCTGTAATCGTACGCGTGATTAATAAACAAGACTCCCGTTTCGTGGTATACCTATTTTGTTTATCATTCGTATGATTACAGACCGCATTAGACTCCACTCAGTCCTATTACCATTATTTATCAGACTACCTTGTTTTACTTTTAACCAGGGCCCGACTCTGCCAGTCACGTGGTCTACGCTCACGGAATGGCTGCACCACTTACTGCGTCATCTGAAACGCATGTGATTCATTCGGCCAATAATCAAAGGCAAAGGAACGATTCATTTCCATTCACAGAAAGGCTTAAGAAGCTTTCGAAAATGGCTGAAGTTCATACTGAACCCGAGATGAGTGTTTCCACTGTGTTAAATGAAAGCAAAACTGAAAATCACGTGACACCATGTGACTCATGTAGTCCAGACTCTTGCAGGCCGGGAGTCGAGGCTTCAGTTGCACCGCGACTTTCGGAAACTTGTACTCATTCTCCTACATCTCAAATTCCGGTAGCTTACGATGGTACTTCCGGAACTCCTCCTTTGACATCAATTCAATCAGTCCCAATTACGAGTGCTGCTATGCCGAAAGTAGTCAGTGCCGTTTCCATGGTAACTACTAAAAGTGTTTCCCTCCCATCAATGCCTTTGAGAGAGAAGGGCTCTGAATGCTTTGTACAGGCAGACTGCAAACGCCGTCAGTTATATACTTCTTCCTTGAGTACTAATGTGCCACATAGTGTCACGCAACTTATCACGCAAACTGTCCAGCACAATGTCACGCAGTATTCACGCTGTGAAACTGTCAGCTCAAAGGTTATGGTCAGCAGTAATCGCAACAAGATGGAGTTCCAAAACCACATAGTAACTCCCGCAATCAGAGTTACTGCATCAGAACACATAAACAATTTGAGTGCGAACGCCGAGTTTAAACCCAAAGGTCCATTTCTTAGCCCACCTCAACATTTCAGACTTTATCCCATTATTGTAAATAATCAGAACATTGTCGATACTCTCAAACCTGTAAAACCCCATACCATACGTCACCCAGTCCCCACTGGGGGATTTTATGCTTATTCCAAAGGCGACTTCGCACCAACCTGTTCAGTACCCTCATCACTTGTTTACAGATATCAACCTGCAATTTCAAATTTTACAGCTTTCCGGCCCGTGCGTAGACCTCCAAGCTATAATGAGCTTTTTCCTGTTCCCGCTAATGTTCGTTTTCAATGGGATAGGAAAGCTGGGAGAGATTTAAGTTGTCGTGAAAGACTGCAGCCGTCTCCAGAGCTCAGAGCATCGGAAACACGATTTCGACCAGTGTCACCAAATTTGAAATGTAACACTACCTCTGCAATAATTTCTAAAGACACTGTTCAGCGACTTGTGAAACGTGAGTTTTGTGCGCCCGATATGATCCATTTACGACTTAGTCAAAAAGTGCAAAGCAGTGAAGCAGAAGTCGATAGACGCAGCTCTATTGAAAGGGAGATAGAAATTACAGGACAGTCATATTCTTTTGAATGTGCATTAAACGATTCTTGTGAAAGTCCCCTTGCGTCGGTTTTACAATCTCGTTGTGAGTCCCCTGTGCCGTTTGGATCTTCGCCAAAATCGCGCAGTTCAACTTCAAGTTGTATTTCATCAACGAATAAGGCTACCGATAGCGATGACTCAAAAGACTCCAGAGAAAAATCTGAATCTGAATCTGTTTCAGAGTCTGAACATAAAAACTTGGAGAATAACTCCTCAGTGAACTTTGAGTCAATTGATTCCAACACCAATCGTGAACAGAAGAAAAGGCGCTCAAGCATGAACGTTATTTCAAAGAGGATAGAGGCGAGACTGCCTTCTCCAGTTAAAGATCGAAGCGATGTGGACTTATTTCGGGATCCGCGGGAACTTACGCGCGAAGAGCGCGCACTGCAAAGGGCAATGTTGATGTTTTGTGAAATGGAGATGAAAGAGAAAGTGAAAGCAGAAAATCAAAAGAAACGAACTAGAAGACAACTGCGGCGCCGCTCAAAGGTAACAAAATACTAGGAACCCATTGAGTCATGTGTTTGCTGTAGCCCATTTTTATGAGTGAGGCTGTTTTAAAACTTACCAGGAGCCCATAAGTAGGAGCGAGCAACTCCCATAATAGACCTATGTCACGGCGTTTTCACGAACAGGTTTATTTTAGATCGCTTTTAGCAGAAAATTTCAATAGAAGTTTCAGTCCCGGAGAAATCAGACAATTGATACAAATTAACAGTGACGCAAGTGATTGGTTTGAATTCGCAATAACTGAACTAAAAATAAATCGGTTCGTAACTGAAACGCCGTGACACTAGAACATTGACGTTGCTCGCTCCTACTTATCGGCTCCTGAAATTTTTTCCCATTTTTGAAGTTCCATTTGAGATTTAACTCAAACCTTGCTCGAGGTTCCTCAAATTCGCTACCGCTGGAATAGCTCTTGCTTGTCATATCGCTTTCTTTGCTTTTGTCCGCCATCTTGAAAATAACTAGAACTAAGAAGATATGACGTCATTACTGAAGAGCGATCATGTTAACTTCCTTCAATGCTTCTTTAGTCTTTGTCGTTATTGGTCAGCAGTCTTTTCTTTAGTTGTTGTCGTTATTGGTCAGCAGTCTTTTCTTTAGTCTTTGGCGTTATTGGTCAGCAGTCTTTTCTTTAGTCTTTGTCGTTATTGATCAGCAGTCTTTTCTTTAGTCTTTGTCGTTATTGGTCAGCAGTCTTTTCTTTAGTTGTCGTTATTGGTCAGCAATCTTTTCTTTGGTCTTTGTCGTTATTGGTCAGCAGTCTTTTCTTTAGTTGTTGTCGTTATTGGTCAGCAGTCTTTTCTTTAGTTGTTGTCGTTATTGGTCATTAGTCTTTTCTTTAGTCTTTGTCGTTATTTCTTTTCATGTAATTTTTTTCACGTTTTTTGTTTTATTTCGTTTTGTAATGCTTTTATTTCAATTTCATTCTCTTATTTTGAAACAAGTTTAAATTATATCTTGGACAAGCGTTGTTAATGGCCGAGCGTTGTATTTACACCTCGGTCACTAGGATCGAGTGAGATTGGGTACTACTATTTGCCTGGTAGCACTGTATACCAAAGTGGACATACAGCTAGAGACAGAACGTCTCCCAGAAATTAAAAAGTAAAAAATTACTTTGTCCTTTAGGACAAAGTAGGGCCATTCTTGGGATTCAACTGAGAGCAAAAAAATATTTGTGATTTTGAAAAATGCTAATATAGCGTGACAAAAGCAAATTGTGTTACCGCCATGACTGTGTTTACCGTGTTTCAACTATTTTTAAGTCATCAACAGTTTGTTATATGTTTCTAATTTGTTTGTATTTATTCTACAGTTAAAAACAAGGGAATGCTTGGGCAAACAAGGTACATATTAAAACTATGCTCGTTGGATAAATTGTAGAAAAACTTATAATTAAACAACGCCGTTCTAACTGCGGGCTTCAAGGAATAATTTTCGCAACCCACGATAAACAAATCCGTGATCGTCGTTATACTTAAAATGGTGAGGTACTGAGTCTAAAATTTCGTACTTAAATAATTTGATTTTGAGAATTTTTGTTGCATTTTTGGAAAAAAAAGTTAAGCTTTCATTGGAAAAAAGAGTTAAGCTTTAGATGCGGCATCGAACAGCAAGCTGGTTTTCGTATCATTAATTCCTTTATCAGAGTCCCACAGGTAATAGAATTCAGAATCATTGAATTGTTTTGGAAAATTTGGTCTTTAAGATAAAAGCTTTGAAAAATTTGGCAATTTAAGAGTGTTAAGTCTGTCAGCGCGTGAGAACTTGAAGTTACATACAAAGGGTGATATATAAGCTTTGGGCAACTGGGCCGAGTTTGGTATAAGAATGTGAGCTTAATATATAAGCATGGGTTAGTGCTAACCAATATTCGAGCAAGTGGCCGAGTTTGGTAAAGTACATAGATTTCAATATTTGAATTCGGGTTTAACTTAACAATAACCAACCTTTGAACTACTGGGCCGAGTTTTGAGGGAAGTCTGGTTGGCATCAGTAGTGGTCATCGATCGTGCCTCCCACCTCTACGACCCGGGATCGATTCCTGGACTCGGCATGTGGGCTGAGATTTGTCTGACTTCGAGGGGTTTTTCTCCGGGTACTCCGGTTTTCCTCCCTCTACAAATTCGACTTTCACGCCAAGATCTGAGCGTCGAACGATTAAACATTAGCCTCTGGCTAGGAAGAATGAGCAACCACTTCCTTCGCAATGGACGTTAAATAAAGTATTTATTTATTTGATATATGAACCTTTCCCTTTTTTTAAAATATTTAACCGTGTGTTGAATCTTTGCACATCCGATTGCCGTTACCTCCTCAGACTGATCATATTGTTTTTGCTTTTGCTTCAGGAAGGTCGAAGTCCAATGCCTTTAAAGCAAAACAGAAGAACTGGGTTTCCGAACAGATAAAACTGCGAACCAAATCGACAGGTAATTTATGTAATGTTTGGCACGAAACAAGGTTAATATAGCTCTGTCCTTGGCAATGATGCTTGAAGCAATATGAAACTCCACTTCGAAACTCTTCTTCTTCTTGAAAAGTCATTTACAGATGTCATAAAGGTTTTGCTAAAAGTCATTGTAATAGATAAAAACATGGAAATATTCTTTGTTTAAACCCTAACACACGAATATCAAATAAAAAGTTAAAGTAAAACAAGGTTTCGTCTTTACAGACCAAATTTGTCAACATACAGAACCTATTTATGTTTAAAGTGATTTTTTCACCTATGATAATAATCACAATAATAATTATAACAACAACAACAAGAGCGATAATGACCTCATTTTAGATGTTAATTGGAGGCACCATCTTTGCTACTCAAAAGTAGACGGAGACCTTTCTCATGATAGGAACACACTAGTAGACACTGATACGTCTCCGAGGGCCTACGGGTTCTCGTCTTAATTTATACGAAAGACGCGATTGCCTACTATTTGTAGATGTTAGAACAAAAGCAACACCTTCTCAATTATGACCCAATGTGTTTATCCGGCCGGGAGTCGAACCCAAGCCTCCCGCACGGTATACTTGGCACCCTACTAAGCAGGCTAACCAGATATCGGTTAAATGTTTTGTTATTGTTTGTAGAAGAAGGTCCTCCTTCATTGGAAAGAAAATCTAAAAATGGAGACGTAAAAACACCATTAGAAGAAAATGCAATAAAACCTGCCCAACCTGGTAAAGCAGAAAACGTGACACCTGCAGAGAACTGTGGAGATACAAATCCAGTTAGACCAGTAAAACTTGAAAAGAAGACTCCATTAAAAGATGGAACTGAAAAAATTGCAGGCCTCAAACGAAAGCGCTCCGTCAGTGTAAGTTACATGTTCAGTTCTTTTTAATTTAACAAGCTGAAATATTTAAAGTGTGTTGAAATTAGTTAATAATCCGGGCTGTACCTCAGATTTTTAGTTCTCGAGTGTAAACTCTGAACACGTTTACAAGTCAAACTAACTAGCGGTAAACTAGTGAGATCTCCTATACAAAGCAAAGCTAGAAAAGCGGGACTTGTTTATTGAGAATGGGGTTATTCCTATTAATATGTAAGGCTTCTGTGAGTTTAAGATCAATAGGTGCTTGCTGAGTCAAAAATAGTAAAACAAGAAGGTGTGTATCAATTTTTGTTAGAAGAAGATCCAGAAAAGTGCTTAAAAATATGAGTTTTTATCGCTCACTGTGTGTCCTATAATAACTGTAGAAAAAGTGCGAAACATGTCTTCTAAAAAACGTTGTTTTGTTCAAATTATATCTTTTTGCTACAATCAAGACCTTTTGGAAATTTATTAATTTGTTGAAATGAAGTTATGTTATATTTGTTTTGTGTTTAATGGAAAATGCGTTCTTTAAAACACGTTACTAATTTTCGTTAGTCATTACCGCTGTACGGTCTTAAAAATACGAGCCATTTTATTATAGGAACTCCGTACAAATGAAAAATTCGGTTCCAAGAGCGAGCCCGCGATCAGTGCGTTCTCCTTTTTCTTACGCAGTTCAATATTTTTTTACATATTCTTTTGGAAGCGAAAGTAAAAAAAAATATTAAGTTGTAATTTTGCGGGGAAGATAATACCACAATCGCTGACGTGGCGATTCCCAGATTGATCTTATTTTGTGCAAACAGGACAACTTCCTCAGAAACTGCCTTTAGTGCGAATTTACGCTATACATAACATTATTTTTTGAAACTTTTGTTTCTTTCCACAACAGCTGTGATTGTTGATAAACTCTCTTTGTATATATATGTTTTTTTCTTTTTGCAAACTATGTTTGAAGTCCTATGCTCTAAGTTCGTTTTTGTCCTTTCCAGGTGAACGACGAACTTGAAATAAAGAAGAAGAAAAGAAGGTTCTCTTTAGGTAAGTTTGGTTTCCGTTGACTGTATTCTAGGACTTTGTTTATTTTTGACGATAGAACTGCGGCTTGTCGTTACCAAACGACCTGGCGTTTATTTAAGCAATAAACGATACTTTCTATGGGTTTACCGGCATAATAAACCACGCGGGATGTTGGGAGAACACGA
>JAOBRB020227270.1:0-11900 GCA_027575285.2 Zoanthus pulchellus
ATAAATAAAATTTAGAACATAATTATGAATCCAAGCATTATGTAGCCCGAGTAAACGCGTGTACACGCGTCTAGTTATGTTTTAAATGTTAACTAGTCAAACTTACAGTAACACTGACACAAATGTGTGTTCTATTTGAAATTTCCACAATATTAATAAAGTTAAAAACATTTCAAGTATGAATGATGAATGAAATATATGAGAGTGGGCAATCAGCTTTTATTCCTAAGGAATCAACATTTAGTTACATTACTTTCTCTGGTTTTCTTTTAAAAGTCCTGCCAAAACGATGTGTTGCAAATTTGTTGCTTGCACTTAACAACACCTCGACTACTTTTATTATAGTCATAGTTCCAGTATACTCTAAGTTCAACAGAGAGATTTCCTATGTCTTCTGACCAATCTTCTTGTATTGCGTTAAATAAATAGTTGCATGACTGGATCTTCAGCTGTTACAGGGTTCACGCAGTCATGAAAAGTCTTGGAAGTTGAAAATCAATTTTCCAAGCCTGGAAAAGTTTTGGAATTTGGAAAAAATGGCAAAGGTCATGGCAAAGTTCATGGAGAGTTGCTGAACTAAAAAAGGTTCTTGCTGCAGATGAAAGGAATGATTTATCGGAGTTTTGTGAGATCAGTGATATTACATTGGAGTGAGGCATGATGTTTAAGGGAGAATGGGATAGCAGTTTTGAGAAGAACTGAGAGAGCAATGTTGAGAGCAATCTGTGGTGCAAAACGGATGGAGAGAAGAACAGAAGACAGGAGAACAGGAGTGTTGTTTTGAAGGAGGATGCAATTAACCGAGTGAGATGGAGAGTGGGAGTAGGAGAGATTGCTGGTAGAGTGGGGTGAATCAGCCACCCTCGTTTACAGGGATAATACCAAATCAAAACTGGATTGATGATGAATTGAGCAAAATGCTGGTATCACTTGCAAATTACTTCTTACATTAACAAATTTAGTGTTTTGCTCTAAGTTCAAGAACGTTACACTGTCTTTTAGTGTCTAAAATATTTAATTGGCATTTAAAGCCGATTTAAAGTGTGAGGAGCCCAATTTTTTGGAGTGGATTCTTTGATTTCTTCAATGATATTTCTTGGTTTTGGAAAAGTCATAGAAAAATCATAAAATTCCACTTTGCATTCTCAGTGAACTCTCTGTTCCTTTCTGTTGCTCTGGATATTAATTCTCTTTAGAGAGTGGCAATGTTTAATAATGTTAATCTTGTCTTGGGTGGATCTGTATCGAGAAGTACGAGAATGTGTAATGTACATCATCAAGGTCTTCAATAAGGGCTTCCTTTCATTCTGACAGAAAATGTTTTGCTGGGTGGTCAGGAAGGTGCATGTCTTTGTGTGGTTTGTACTTAACTTTCAGATCATACCTCTGCCGTTTATTGGCATCTTCTAAAGATGCAGTGGAGTCTAATACAGGTTCTTTATCATTATGTACTCTTATGTTTTATGACCAGTTTCTTCTTCTGCTGTTTTGTTATAAAATAATGTACTGATCAACCTATTTACATCCATGTACCATAGCAAGTACTGTAACTCTTATTCGACTTAACCCTTTCACTCCCAATCAGTTATTAACACTCAAGTTCTCCTTACATAACTATAATACAAAATGATACATTTGGTAATGAGAACATGATTAATAACTGAACCGAGACTGAAAGAGTTAATTGTACCTTTGTTGGTTGTGCTATGGTGGGGACACTTGAGGTGCAGGCAACTGGTTTGTTATCCTGGATTATGAGTGCTCCTATTCTGGGCACACTAGCATCAACTGAATTGTCATATTCAGATACTGGTGCTAAAGATACAGTTTGTTTTAGCTTGTTAAAACTTTGCTGTTTGTGTTGGTCGCAGTACTAATGCAACATATTTATTTAATTCTCTTGCTGTACGAGTGGAGCACTTAGAGAAGTTAGATTACAATGCTAAAAATTCCTCAGTATTGTATAAACCCAAGGAAAATTCTTCTTTTATTGAACACTTTTTGGTGATACGAATATTTGTTTCTGGGATTCCTTCCAGCCTCTGTAACATTGTATTTTTGGTAGACTTTCATTGCTGACTCCATTTGAAATGTTTATGAGTAAATCAATATCTACCAAATGCTATAATGTTTCATGTGCATCATTTAGCGCTCTCATCATCCAGTTGAACTTGCTGAACTTCAGACATCAGACATTGTACTAAGAACACATTGGCAAAATGTCTAATATTATTTGTCCAATAGTCTTCATTGGAAAATATTCCTATTGAATGGTTTTAATGAGATTGTGAGGATTAATGCAGATTCTAAAATCTTGGGTTTGACAACTGTAACCATAGTGCTGACCCATACTGTAGGTTCAATTTGACGCACGACTAATTCTTTCTCCATTCAATCTACAAAGTTCATTTTTTGTTCTTCCCTAAGAGCTGGAAATACTTGTTGAGGGGGATAAAAAAAATTGGTTTGGCTGTGATGTTGACAGTTATGGAGTCTTTACCTGAAAAACATCCTGACCCTTTAAAAACATCATGGTACAGGTGTCTATACTTTTTATGCTGGCAGGCTAATCCTCACTTGTTGAATTAACTGTAGCTGTTTGCTTGCTTGCTTGATAAATTATCCTTGGTGTTGTGCAGTTTACATTTTTCACAGATATAGTTGACTTTCTTACTGATTTTGCTTAACTTTCAGTGGCTTTGTCTCTACTCTAATAGTGTTGACTTTACTAACTATCTGGACTTTTGGTCTTCATCAGCAAGGATCTTCATTTGTGCTCATCGTCATCAGACGTTTGTAAATTTTTTAAAGTATTGCACCCAATCATGATTAGATCTCAGATTATTTCCACCTTTTCAATGTATCCACAATCTTTCTTAAGAAGTTGGAACTCTGGTAAAGTCATTTTCCGTTTGATCGCTTTATGGAATGTATATCAGTAAAGGCTTTCTTTGACGTACAGTTTGATATTTCAAACAGTTGTGATAGGGTTGCACTTCTTTTCATCATCTTTTTCCATAGAAAGTTTTTCGTACAGATGTCTTTATCCTTCTACTCTGAGTAATCTCATGAGATAATTGCATTTTTTGTTGTGCAGTTTTTGACAACAGTGGACCAGGATACATGAACTTGGTGTGACAACTAAGCAATTTCCATGCATTTGATAGGTCTTCACTAGACCTTTTCATTGTCAGTGCAATTGACTAAGTTAGGTTTTTTCTGACACCATGTTATGTACACGAATAACATGCTATGCTGGAGCACTGACAATTTTTTTAAGCTGCATACTTGAATGAATAAATAACGTAATTACCCATGCGCTGCTAGGTACCACAGAAGCGGCAGTAGTAGACAGCTGTTTCGTTCTTATTAGAGCTTGTCAGTACTACATAGCCTCAGCTACATAGGAAAGACACAAGGTCTCCCTAGTAGATGTATCTTCTAAGGTGGACTTAAAGTCTCTTTAAACCTAAGTCGCCACACTTTAAGTGTGGGACCTATGCTGCGATGTTGGCAATACTTGGATGAATTTAGATATAACATATAACAGAGAGGTGTGATTAACGCCATGTTCAAAGGTTTTCTGACAACTAAAAGTAAAAATCGTTTTCACGTGCCTATTTTTTTAACATGGTTTTATGTTTAATTAACTGCTGTTGCTAAAGCACAAGTTTTTTTAATGATTCTAGACTGTGATGAATGTGAAAAGTTAAACCTTGTACATTGCAATGTTCATCCACCATTGCAGTGGATCAAAGACGCTGCCGTGACAAAAGAAAATGGTCATCTCAAGAAAGCACATGCTACTCTTCCTCCTGGTAAGTGTTAAGGTACCTGATGTGTAAAAGGTATGACTCTAGATTCTGTATATACAGGGCTCGACAAAATCCCCATGCAATTGTCAGAGTCAAGTAGATTGAGAGGGTGGGCAAGTAACTTTTCGTACTTGTTTGCCCAGTGGAGAAGTGCCTAGCCAAGACACCAAGTGCTAAAAGTTCTCCCAAGTTACCATGTTTTTGTGAAGTCCTGATGTACACTGTAATGTCAAACCTATGGTATAGACATCTCTTTATAACCTCTTAAGGAAGCCATGGTTGGTGCAGTTGAATAGATCTCTGCCTTTTGACCACAAGGTCCCCAGTTCAATCTTTGAATCTCGTTTGAGATTTGAAGATCCTTTGTATGACCCTAACCCTGCTTTCCGTCTTTCTGAGGTAGGTGCCTCAGTGCCTGCTGTGCTTTAACACTTAATCGACTAGCTATAGTGTTCTATCCTGGGGGAGTTAATGACCCTCATCCGTTTAACAGTACCAAAAGTGGATGGGCCACTTAACCTATATATTCAAAAACTTTTGGTATGAACATCTCTTCATAATAAAGAAATTGTTCATAGGTACAGTGCATCTGTTGAGTTTTTGAGCACATGGAGGTTGTCAAGCACAAAATAAGCGCAAGAGAAGCAAAAAGCGAAGTTGAGTGCTTGTATAGCTTTTTGAGTGCTTAAGCAACCTTCTAAATGCTCAGTTACTCGTAGATGCACACTTTACTTATAGACCATTTTTTTCACTTTCAGTTAAAAGATATATTCAAAACAAAGATTGTATTTTTTAAGCAATTTACAAAGGTGCGAAAGAGTTTGCCAAGCTACGGCGAGAAGTTCTACTGTATCAGTAATGAATGAGACTCCGTTACAACAAGACTAGTTTAGAGTCCACAAAAAATGTACTTATATTCCAAAACATCATCTAAACTAGAAGGAAGATGAGTCTGATAAAAGTCGACGGTATTTTCAGTGACAATGAAAAACACGGAAACGTTCAGTGTCGTCTACAACGTTTATGTTGGAAATGGTGCAGTGGTTGAAAACCGGATATTGAGCTTGGGATGGAAGACTGAACAAAGCCGTGGTATTTATGACAACTTGAATATGTGTGACCACTATTCGACTTTGGAATCGTGCAAAACCTCCATACAAAGCCCCAGAGAGAACTCTGCTGCAGTTGTGTTGTGGAGATGTTGATGGCCTTAAGTTGTATTGAAGGAGCGACTGCAGACTTTTTTGCACAGAAATAATTATTATATGTCTGTTTTTTACTCTAGCATTTGACCAAGGAGTAATGGTCATCGCTCGAAAACTTTAGATAATCCAGCTTCTTTGCTGATAGCTTTCATCACGTTACCTAAACTGTTAACTCTGATCGGCTTCTCATTGTACCAGACCTAATCCTAGTAGCTGAAGTTTTTCTTTGGATACTGGAAGAAGACAGTGCACTTTGGCTTTATATTTTCCATGTAAAGCTCTAGTGGTTTATAGCCATTGTTCTCATTTTCAATTTGATACATTCTGACTTCTTTCTCCTGACTTTGGATGTCATTCACACCACCAGGATGGTATATATTTGACGCCTTGTCGTGTGCAACCGTTGCAAAATTTTCTGCTATTGCACCCATGTCAAATGTGAAAGATTTTGTTGTGAGGCTACGTTGACCAATGTACAATGTTGAACAAAACGCATCTCAGAAGGGAAAGTGGTGAAAGTGCCACCATGACGAAAATCGCATCATTCAAATCAAAGCCATTTTAAAACAGAAAAGAAGTTTGTAGAAGAGAAAAACTGCTCTTTACTGTTTTCAACTATCTCTTCGTTCCAGAGATATTCAAGTTTTTACAATATGCAAATTAGGCAAGTTATGACGTCATACACTCAACTGAATTTTGATCAACTATGATAAACACGAATATTTCAGTCAATTTGTAACAATCATCTTTGATTTTTTACTTTAAGTGTCCTTTAGAAGTGCTCTGCAATATGAATTTAACAATATTTGTTAGCATTGCAACACACTGGGTTCCAGACCCCCACAATATTAAAGCTTTTCTGATCCTTTCAGGCATGCTACACTGATATTCGCTAATTTTACTTTATGTGCACGATTTAGTAAATATATATATATATACAGTAGGTTGAGTTCATGGCCTTGCTTGATATTTTCCTAGCTTAAAATTACTAAAATATTGAAATCAAGCAGGAGGGAACCAGCAAAGAGTGGATTGCCATGGGAACAGAAATGATTTTATAGCTGTAAGTATGTTGCATGTAGAACTATTAGTCTACCAAGTTTCAAACGTTGCTGTTGCAAATTGACCAAGATAATGCTATTTATATACGCGATTTATTATTTGGTTGAGTGTATGATGTTATCAGTTATTCAATTTGCATATTTTACTCATTTTTCAAACTTAAATATTTCTCAGAACAATGCAGATATTTGTAAACGGTAAACGGGATCAGTAATGATTCGTAGACTTCTATATGATTAACCTAAAAGATCAAAATTTCATCATAGTAGCACTTGAAGCAAAACAAACTGCACTGCTTTTAAGCTTTCGCAGATTTTCGACCTCAATGGCAGGTTTGTTTTGTGGATTTTCTTTGCCGCTGCGTTTAGTATCCAACATATGATTTGATCTTGAAATTTTTCGATCATTAGAAATTTGGATATTTCAGTTGTATGGAGAAGAATGGATGTGACGCTCGATGGATGAGCGAAAACCAACTAAACTCGATCTGCTGTAATTATCTGTCTTTTGTGTTCTCGCTTCGTAAAAAATGTCTCAAACTATGTTCCAACTGACCAACGGACTTTAACTCCAATGGAGTTTGAATTTTTCTTGCTTCACACCATGCTAATTCGAACAAAGATAACATACGTCGTTTTAGGTAAAAAGTCGTGGAGTTTATTTTTTACCCTAAAAGTTTTACAATTCGTTGTTTTGTTGGTCTCAAGAAGACACAGCTTCGTGTGAATCCGGCTAGTTGTTTAGATTTTGGCTCAAACATTAATTTTTTTTAAAATGAGTAAACGCTTTAAAATTCATTAGTTTTCTTGAAGAATAATAACTATATAATTCTGCTGAAGATGTTTAGTTAATTTGTTTAGAGCTTGAGTCTTGTAGTTGTTGTGCGATTGTGTTTACTAGTTAAAAACCTTCCAGTTAGTACCATTTTTTGTGGCTACTGCCTCTATATGGAGGCGAAGCCACTTTGCTATGGTATTGAGTGAGTGTTACAATAAAATACGAACTCCTGTCGATTTTGACTTGATGTCGGTTTTTTCTTTCCGAATATCTTCGGTCGGTCATACTTGTCGACGATTGGTTCAAAACGACTTCGATAGCAAGTCTACGAAAATCTCCGACTAACTCTATTTGCGTGCTTCACCGTTGCATCGTTTGAAAAGGTCTGAAAGGTAAGCTGTTGCTTTCTTTTTAGGAAATGAATTTGTATCATTTTGGTTTAACGAATAGGTTCAGCTGTCTGCGTATTTGTGCAGAGCTTTTTGATAAAAAGTATTCAGGAGTTTGTAAAATCTGTGGCGATTACTGGTGAATATAAATTTTAGGAAGTGCAGACGAGAAGTGCAGACGAGTGTTTTTATATGCAGCTAAATATCTAGGCATGTGACATGTACAATTTTCAACATTTATTGATATTCATTTCTCCTTCGGGGTGGGGTTAATCTTTTTCAAGAGAGCCAAAAGTCCCTTCGAGGAGCGAATAATTAACAGGATATGAGATGGCAAATGGCCAACGAGAAGCATAGCGCTGAGTTGGCTATAATCATCTCATATCCAACAAGCGCGAATGAAATGATTGTTTTATTAAACTTCATGAGTTTTCCGAACCCTTAGATACTTGAAAATAGCAAAAAACTTTTAATAAATTGATAAAGAATATTTTTTTGTTAGTTTCCATATATGGTAATTTGGTATATGAGCTGATAAACAAGATTGAGCGAACCAATCAGAACGCTAGAAACGCAATATTCGAGATTGAAATAATAATAATCTCTTTTAACTTTAGCAATGACTTCCATTTTCAAAATTTGTCACCCGCTATTAATTCACATGGCTACTCGCAAGTCTTGTTTACTATATCATTTACGCCACAATTATGAAAAATTCTGGAAATTTTTCGAGTTAGCTTTAAAGTTGTGAAAATGAAATTCTCATCTTACACCTTCAACGACATGCAACTGAGTATTGGGATCTTTTGTTTGTAAATATAATTATATCAAACAAATCAAGGGTTTATTTAAAATATTATGTAGTAAAATAAAGAAAAAGAAAAAAAACTAAAATCGCCTTTTTCATTTGCACAGGTTCATCATTGGAGTTGCGAGTTCTTCCAATGGCTAAAAAGCTTGTTGATTACCTGACATTCCCATGGGCTTGTTATTTCATCAAGTTCTCTTTTATGATCCATGCATGTTATTTTTTAAAATAAATATAACAATAACTATGTCATTTGATTATGACTTGTTTCACAACAACATTCACGCAGCCATGGGTCTAGCTTATTATTGGTTTGTCGTTAATTGAATAAAGCTACTATCTGTTTTTGTATTCTAACCGAATAAGTCAATTAAATACATTTCCTAGAGTTCAGATTACCAAATCTTCACACTGGCACTCCACGTGGTTCACTCTCATCTAATCTTCAAGCTCAATTCTCATTAGGGATTGTCTAGATCTCCCTTTTGAATCTCTGCCACACACGAGATCGAAGAACTGAGTGCGAGATCGGGAAACCACGGGTGCAAGATTCTAAATAGACAACGTTAACTGTTGTTTGTTTCTGATTGGTTCCCTAATTCTGCGTTGTTTACATCGTACACATTTTCTTATGACTTGCTAGCATTATGTTAACTAGCACCTCTACTGTATATGTCATATGTTTCTATTTAGTGTGAAAGTTCAAACTTCAGTCTATTTTTAAAAACCTAAGTGCGTAACAGTTGTATATCTTCCAATTTTCCTTCAAACAGGGCTTAAGATTAAGAAATCATCGATTCCAAATGCAGGGCGTGGAGTATTTGCATCAGATAAAACATTTCCAGTTTTGAGCGTGTTTGGTCCATATAGTGGTCGTAAGATTTTACTCGAGAATATAAGACCTGATATGGATGGTGGATACATGTGGGATGTAAGTTTTTTTGCGTAATGTGAAATGTTCACAGCTTTACTTTCAAATTCCAAGTTTTTATCTATTATAATATTTTATAATGTTAATTTTTAAGTTTCAGTTTTTAGTGAAAATGAAAATGAAACAATACAAAAGTATTTTCACGTTGGGACGAAATTAAGACAACAAAAAACTCTGGCAACAGTATTAAAAAAACCAATGGACCGTCTGGAAGAAAAACGGGTCCCGGAGATCGTTTACTAGGTCAATTCTGTGATTGCCAGTTCACCTACGTGGGCGAAAGTAAACGCAGCTGGAACTCGCACGCCACGGAACACGATCCAGCGCGCGCGGCTAACCGAGAATCTGCCATCAGTAACCATGCACACACCACCACGCATGATATACATCCGCGCTATGCCGCTAATTTAAGATTCACGAAGGCAACCACGATAGACGGCTTTTTCTAGAATCACTTCACTCCACAATGGATAAAAACTGTATTAATGAGTATTAACTTTTCCTACCGGCCACTTTGAAAATCATTGAGAAATTGACTTTATTTTGTTTATTTTCGTTGGCCGCTCGTGCACAATTTCAGCGTGACTGTAGTTTTATTCCAATACCGTTGGTTGCTCACTTCATTTGCATTTCGTGGGTTTTTTACTTTATATATTTTAGCTCTTTTGTTTTCCCAGTTCCATTGAATTGTTTTGCATTGTTTATTTTATCTGCATTTCGCTGTTTTACCCTATTATATTTTAGCTCCTTTGTTTTTTCCACGGGTTTCTTGTGGTATTTTTTAGTATATTTAAACCTTTTAACGTTTTATTCACACTACCTGATGAAGACCGCAGATATGGTCGAAAATTTGTATTTAGTTGTTTTTAAAACAGATCAGATTTTTTGCTAATAATGAAATATATCTTCCAATCCATTTATTGTACAGAAAATTTGGTGGCTCTTGTTCATCACTTTTCCCTTTCATATCACTTGGAAACACTTCATTAAAAGGTTATCTTTAAAAGCTGACAGTTGCCTGTTCGACATAATCTCACCTATTTTGGTTTGTAAACTGTTTTTTGCGCGCAATTAAATAAAAATTTGTTAGCACCGTTGCCGTTTTTTTAGAACGTTAACTGAACATTTAGTTGCATTCTTAAAATTACTGTGATCAAATTTTGCTCAGCAATTTGAATTAAGCTCTAAAATTGACCAAAAAATCTAGGCAATTCTAAAAGGAAATTTATGGTGGGAGGGCATTACACTTCATCTAGTATTATTTTCCTTCTAAGAATATTTAGCTCAGAATTAATTGACTTGTCCAGTTTTTGGCCAATTTACCATTATTGATGTGATACATTTATGATTTATTTTAATTTTGTTTTTTTTAGAAAACGAAATATTATTTCACGAAGTTTTCCTATAGTGATAATTCGTACAACTGCAAGGATTTTTGTTTATTGGTTATTTGAAATAATGTTATTACCTAAAAAATATTCAATAAAAATATGTGAAAAGTTGCTATTACCAATAATCTAGATATCTATATCTTTTAAGTTTTAGATGTTAAATTTTCAAGAAAGCAATATTTATTAAAACAATATTTAGTTGAGAAAAAACAAAAATTCAAACTGGCTTTGCTTAAAATTGGTTCTATTTCAGTCCACGACTGCTAACATTCAGGCTCACTCTTTTTTAAGGGTTTTTAAGGCCATAGTGCTCTATTTAGTGGCTGCATGATTACCAGCACGCATGTGCAACACAGTCATATTTTATATTCCAGCCACATCCCACAAGCGTTACGCCTTTACTATAATCTATTTCAGATTGTACGCGATGGAGTGATCACTCATGTTGTGGATGGAAAGGACCAAACCAAAAGCAATTGGATGAGGTTCATAAATTGTGCTCGCCATGAAGAGGAACAGAACCTTGTTGCCTTTCAATATCATGGCTCTATATTCTACCGTGCATTTAAACCTATCGAACCAGGTACAGAGTTACTGGTATGGTATGGAAACGACTATGTCGAAGAAATGGAGGCTCTACAAGGGGTTAACGCGTCCAAGTCAGAAAATGGTAAGAAAGAGTGCCTGACTAATTTCGTTTGTTTATAAAAAAAATTAATTTAAACTTACAGTTACATATTTTAAAGCGCCGGGATTGACTTGGTAATGTAAAAATACTATTTCAAGAAGTCGAAGTATATTAAGCAGAATTCATACGAAAATTCGTGAAATTTCATTTTTACAAGATGTATTTTTGAGATCTATAAAGCATTGAATTGCAGTTGGCCAGTCGTGAGCTGCCAAAAGTACGTACAAGAACATCAGAAGATTCGATTGGAAGAAATTTCCATGTGCTTGAAATGTTTCTAATTTGATAAAAAAGCTGTCTTGCAAACTGGATTGATCTCTTCCAACATAGTTGTACACTTATTAAAGTTTCATATGGAATTGGTTTGATGATCGTGGATCCAACAGACACGACTGAGGGTATTGGGGGCTGGCGATGTTTGGGGTAGATTATGGCTGCTTAGTTTAAGCTTGTTCAACGTAAAACCAAACGGAACTATTACAAGTTTCTTCATTGATCTTGTGGTTTATTTGATATTCAAGTAATTTATCATGCTTATTGGAGTCATTGTTATCTTGTTTTTTGTTCAAATACTTAGACGTACTTTAATGTGGAAGTTTTTATTGAGTTAGCGGTTGTTTTATCTAAGACAATACGCAATCGATCAAATGCCCTCAACGAAACCATTCCTAATTTAGAGACATTGTCGTTGACTTATTATTAACTACGTGATCAATTTCAATACTTTGCGACTTTCCCCTTTACTCCGACGAAGGAATAACGTCCGAAACGTCAGTAAGTATTCTCTTTTTTACGGTGTAGAATTTACATTTTCATTACTAAATTGTTTCTTTA
>JAOBRB020227381.1:0-11900 GCA_027575285.2 Zoanthus pulchellus
CATAAATAAAATTTAGAACATAATTATGAATCCAAGCATTATGTAGCCCGAGTAAACGCGTGTGTACGCGTCTAGTTGTAAATTAAACGCATTCGAAGACTACATTTGCATGCCTAGTGGAATTCCTAGCGAAAATTTACGTATAATAGATTATTTTAACAGCCATTTATATTGTTTCTAGAGATGTCACGATTCATAGACAGTCATAGTTGTTGCTTGTGTATTATTTAGTTTAATTCAGTATAGAAATGAAAATATTGCCAGAAGGTTTACGGTTATGAAAGCAAATTTTGTGTGGCCTGATAAATTCCAGAAAAGTCAGTTATTGTAGAGATTAACCACGTGCAGGCAGCAAATATTTCATTATCCCGTATGCGATTATGTAAAATGCAACGTGAGAGAGCAAAGACACGTGCGACGGGATCGGCGCTCTTTTCAGATTTTTTACGCGAACTCGGCGTTTGATGATAAAATACAACCCCGGTACCGATTCGATTTCCAAGTTGTTAATTTGTGCAAAAAGATCGTTGTGTAGAGGCCAGTAGTAGGGTCGGTTTGTTGGTGCCACTATTGTGATCGGAATGTTTTCGGAATTTACTCGCCACCCACTCACCCAGGCATACGCAGGGTGACTTAGTGCCTGCGGCTCATCAATAAGTAACTAGTCACAATAAAAACCAATAAAACAGGTTGGAGATTCAAACAAAGAAAATACAACATCTTTTATAAAACAAAATGCAACATCAGATATTATGTTAAATTCAACCGTGTAAACTTAAAAATATGGCTAGTTAGTCTTTGTCTGTTTATATTATTTATCAATACAAAAGAAAATAATTATTAAGATTAAGAAGAATATATAACAGTTACATTGCCTTAAAACTATTTTGCGCATTTTGATGCCTCACTCTTTCATTGTTTTCTTTTTCCAAATTTATATCATTTATAAAAAATTTTATAAATGGAAAGAATCTTAGCGTTAATCATTTTAGAAATGCAACCGTTTCAGGAGGTTGAAACTGATGGCTAAGTTTGTCACTGAATGATATGAACACCACAAGATTTGACAGTCTTTATTTGTCGTTGATCGAGGCTAGACGTTTCTTTTTTGTCTTTATTCATTCATAAATTTTCAAAACAGAAATTTACAAATCATCAGTCTAACTTGGTTAAAACATAATAACTAAACAGCTGTCATGTTTGTTACCCCGCCGATTACCCATCTATATTGCAGGTTTAGTTGTGAAATCACGAGTTCGTTTACGCCTTCTGAAATTCCGATCATCTTGAACAAATATTTCAACTTCCTACACAGCATACAATTGCGATTTCAGCAATTAAAACAAAATAGTCCAATAAATATAAAAGGTTTAATCATTATGATATTGAATTATTGTCTTTGTTTTAGGATAAGTATTACATGAAGACGCAAAAAGGTTTAAGTGCGGTGAAGGAATATTGACATTATTGTACAGTTTTCGTTAGAAACTATGAAACGAAAATGCCGCAAACAACACGGTCTCTTTTTATATGACGTTAGACCAGTAGTGTGTGTTTTAGCTTTTCGTTTTAATGAAAACAATTCAATGATGCTGTTTCCATAATAAAATTTTCACTATAACGTACAAAAAAGCAATATAACTAGAATAAAATAGCTGAGAAAATATTTTTTCAATTAATTCAATTTGGGAAGCGTTTATACGCTTTGTTTGCCTCGAATATAAGCTATCAGTATACATGCATACATATATACGTACACAACTATGCAGGGTTGAAATTTCAATTATAATAATGATATATAGTTTTTATCAAAATAAGAGGTAAAACCATGGTTATACATGTACATATGTAACACATTGAAGCTTAGGTTACACTCGGGATATATTGTTTTTGTTTAAGCGAAGCCCAAGGATCTTGAGAAGGAATGTCATATTTTAGAGAAAGATCGCTGAGCTTGTTTCATCTGTGCATAATAGTATACAATACTTGGTAGTTTAATGCAATAATTAGATTAACTTCATCAATAACAGTTTGATTATTTGATTCAGATATATTGGTAAGAGAAAACACCTAAAAAGCTCAGCTGCCGGACAAATACCTTACAAATATAATCTGAAATAAGATTCTGGCAGGCACACTTTTCTAGAAACTAGATTGACATTGGGCAAATAAAGAAAACTATTTTGTCAGTGGCCTATATATGTTTATTCAACGCGGATGTTACAGCTGTGATATTCCTATGTATCTATTTTTATGTCAGAAATTATGCAGTAGAAAAGTAGTAGTATAGCACAGCAGTTGATGAACTGCATCATGGTCTTTGTTTGGATTTTGGATCAGGTAAGTCCTTTCATCTTGTCTTCAGTCTGTTTTTCGTTCTTGTCTTTAAAACACTCGCGCATTAAAACTTCCTGTTTTACTCCGACAAAGAACTAACGCCCGAAATGTCAGTAATTTTTCTCCATTTTTTACACACCTTATCATTTACATATTTATTACTAAATTGTTTCTTTAGAATCACCGACGCTCACGTTATGTAACTTGTGTTATTTTTTGTTAACGTCCTCAACTTTACAATAAGAATTCTGTTTTGCCGACAACAAAAGAATGATGTCAGTTCAGATGGTCACACGCATGTTTACTATTATGACGCGTTATAGTCTCAATAGTTTCACTTATTTTATGAAGTGGTCCTTTTTCTCATAACACTGACCTTGCATAAAAATTCAAAACGAACAAGTTTTATTAATAGAAGCAAAAGAAACAAAGATTCTTGGTTTACAGTAAATTCCATTCTTTATAAGAACATGAGGCTGAGGGTCGTCAAAAATTTAAGAACATGTTTGAGACAAACTGGCAAGAAAGTTAGTACAAAGTACTTGTACAAATCAACCGCATACTGTACATGTATTATTCATATTATCTGAAATCAGTAGAGATGTTTTAAGAACATGTTTAAGAACATTTGAGGCTGATAAACCGAAAATATTTAAGAACGTTCAGCCTCAGTCGAAAAATGTTACGTTATGATAAATTAAAAAGAGTGTATTCTCATTATAAGAAGATGTTGTATATTGTGTTATAGGTGAAATCAAAATAGCTATAAAACCGGTGATGGAATTTACTGTTAGTGTAATTTGTCAAGACTGAAACTTATAAAGTTTGGTATTAATAAAACATGTAGTTTGAAAAAATATATGGTAGCTCTGTCCATAAATCATAATGTCGTTTATGTGGTCATTTTTTTGCTATTGATGTATAACAGCAATCATAACTGGTCTTCCTTAAATAATTGATTTAGTGAACTTAAAAAATTAAACTGCCTTAAAAGCATACGTGATAGTTTCAAAGCTTAAAATTTTTTAAGTACTAAATTATGGAATTCATATTTAATGAAGAACATATAAACACGATTTCATCATTTTGCTTGAGCATAAGACGCCAAATATTGCTGTCCTCTGGAGTTCCTATTGTTTTTATTTTGCTTATTATAGATGTAGTACCAATATAAAAACCTTTAAAGAGATTGATGATATTGATTTCTGCAATTACTTTCACTACTTAGATATTATTCATTTGACTTCCCTTTTAAGAAAGGAACACATCTGGCTCGTCGATATCAAATGTAAACCCAAAGTGAAAAAATATAAGGCCTTGAAAATACTTGATGCAGGCAGACACGTCGCACACATAAGTCAACAGGTTTCATGTTCCATGGCTGAGAGAAGATGACTGACTTTTTCCATTAGAACGGAAAAACTTAACAACAAGTATTTATAAAAAGAACCAAAAAGTTAACAACTTGAAGTGTTCTTTTTATAGTACTATCAGTGATATGGGTACAGTATTTGCTATAAAACCCGAGACTGAATGACTCGGAGACCCAACTTAGCCGCGTTTCACCGATCCCAGATAATTGCTGGGTTTCGACTATTTAGCCAGATTTGCCACCCAATTTGCAACAGGTAAACATATAGTTGTTCAGTGTAGATAACTAACAATTGTTTGTCGTTTTCAAATAAAACAGCCGTGATAGTTATTGATTTCCCTTTGGCATGGATTCGTTTGAACACTCCGTCATCCAACACTAATCAAACAACGCCCAACAATGTTGGATAATGTTCGACCAACGTGTTAGATCCTTTTAAACGGGTCTTTAAAGTAAAAATAGAACTTCACATCCAAGGTCCTAGATACTGCATGAATACTTGAAGCATACAGGCATAACTCAATTACTGACCACGATGGCAAGGAAAAGCTTTTATAAAAGCTGGTTATCATATATAATTGGAACTTTTTTCTTTTCTAAAACTTTGATATACACCACATAAGTTAATAGGTAATTGGTGTTAATTTCTACCGAATGAGTTATAAAGATTTTTTTTTATACATCTAAAAAGATGAATTAAATCATGCAATTATGTACAACAAATTTTCTTGACATATTTTATACCTTTATAAGTCGTCTCTCTAGGGAACATCCATAAACCGAAAAGAATATATTGTTCCTGTTGGCTAATGTAAGTAAAGTGCTTTAAGTTCTTTAACCGGGTTGACAGTAACCCTCGCAACTTGAAGTAGATGAGGCTATAAACAATTATAATAAATTAACATTGAGCCGTATGCCGACTGATTTAAGGCAATACTTTTAATGACTTTTCGAGCAAAAATTTTACTTCAATATATTAATTCCATTCATTAGAAAACACTTAGTAGCAATTTTACTAATTAATGTTACATTTAACTTTCGAAAACATAGATGAGCTACAAAGCTTCAAATATGGGGCACACTCCAAGTCATTTTTGCTAACAAACATTTTTTAATTTATTTCACTCTTCTGTTGAAAGGTTTTCTACGCATATCAGAAAATGGTGAAAGCCAAAATAGAAACATGGTAAGTACAATACAGCTGTAAAGTAATGATTTTGTTTTGAACTGGCTATCCTATATAACGTATTATTTTCATACAGTGGTTTTTCCTGTGTGTGCTGTATTTAATTAGATCATTTATTACTAAACAGTTTCAGTGTCAAAGCGGCAGATACAATTTTAAGGTTTTAAAATAATTAGGCAATCATCATTTTCATCGTTATATAGACGTATTATAACGACCATCTTGTACATTCAGAGACTCAATTAACTTTATCTGAGTATATTTATTTAACAATCGTACTTTATACATATTGACTGTTTCTTACGTTGTTCAAGCTACTAAGTGAAATCCTCCATATACATTATATCAGTCCTAGGCTAATCCCCTCTTAATAAACTTAGAAATGAAACCCAACTTTCCCGCGGATGTTATACTCTTTCTTTAATAAAAACAACATGGAAGATTAGTCAAACTCGTAGGTAAAACTCAATTGCTCTATATCATTGTATGTAAAACGTTCTTGCAAAACACGAGTAACATTTGCGGAAGGGCTGGGTATTAAGTCCAAAAACAACTCAAGAGGAGATTACCCTGAAAGCACAACCTATATTGAGGATTTCTTCTCTTACTTCATCCTCTCAGGCTGGTATACACCTTAATCATAGGAGTAGCTACAAGACATGCGCAATACCTTGCTTTGGCCAACGACAATGAAAACTCGTTCCAAGAAATTCAAAAAACCATGGCAGAAAAATCGTCATCAACGGTATGTTTATGACTCAAACTAGAAGTTCTCAAAATCAGATAATAGGATCTTTGTTTCTCAGTTTTCTATTCTTTCTTCTTTTATAAACGTTGTGAAATTTAGTTATTCACTGGAATGAGGCTAACGTAATCCTTCCGATTTTGTTAATGTTGTAAGTAGGTTTGGTTGTTATGATTATTTTTGCTTATGGTTGGAAACCAGATTTATTTTGTGTTACTTTTTGTGACTAAAGGCAAGTAACAGCGCTTCAAAAGACTATGAACCACTGTCACGTGTATCCGATGATGTGATGAAAACAATAATTGCTGATTCAAAAAAAGAGGTTCACGACGAGGAGTCCAGCATTTCTATTGGCAGCTCGGCATTTGATGGATTACCGAAGCATCTTCAAATGTTACACCACAGGCAATTGTCAAACCCAGAGGGTGACAAAAGAGGAATTGAAGCAAAAACATTGATCCGAGTAATGAGTAAATTAGCGGACTACATGGGGTATGTACCACAACTGCACTGATTTGAATTGCAGTTCAGTTTAATAAATGCTCAATAGTTTTGATTCTCAATCATCATAGAATAACAAAGCTAAACGGGAAACTCGTTCGGTTTCAGTATATTAAAGTAATTGTCAAAGTTAGTTTTTCGTTTGTTCAGCGCTCATGCTAACTGCATTCAAAAAGATGCCAAAACATGCAGCAATAAAAGTGCCATTTAAGAAAAAGCATTTTTGAGTATTAAAACTTTAATTCTTTTACGTCTGAGAAGTTTGAGAAATTTACAGAGCGAGTGGGGTAAGAACTGATCATTAAAAGCTCTGAGATAGTCGAGGATAATGTCTGGCGCACTGTTTAACAATTAACAATTTAACAATTTTGGGCTATTGAATTTTAGTATCACCCAACTAGTCGGACAGAAAAAGCAATAATAACGCTAGCTAATGCAAGTTGAAGAAAAGTTTATTTGGAAATAGAACGAAAGAAAGCGTGCGAATTTTGCTACTCGATGATTATTAGTAATATTCCTCTAGTAGCGTAGCCAATTAAAGTGTAGGATTTGCATTAGTCCACTAGTTGGGTGATACTAAAATTGTTTCAATCATAGATAAGATTACAAACTGACTGTAGTACATATATTCAAAGTGGTAGATCTCTCGAATCTATATAATACAAGAGATCGAATTGCATAGTAAATTGGAGAGATCGTATTTGCACAAAAAGAATTCTTTTGATGTTTTATTTATGCATTTCGACTTCATTCGTATGTTAAGTAAGAATTGATTAACTGATTGGCATATATATTCATCTCGACGCGGTGAGGCAAAAATGTTATAATTTTGGTTTCAGGCTAATTTTTTTGTTGTTGTTTTTGTAGCAACAGAAACAATATTATTGTCAGTTCCAGAAGTGTTTTTCATTAGTTAAAAGTCCTAGACATTTTATGTAGTCCTTTGTCCAAGGTTAACATACTCTGGAGACTGGACTCGAGTTTTAAGGTCCTTATCCGAGAAAACGCGAAGGCCTAACTTATCACGCACATCACATAATCTTTATTTCAACCCGCGAATTTGCTATAGTGTATTAGGCTAAGTTTTCCAAGGAACAATAAAAAAACAAGTTTACGTTTATAATTCAAACCTAAAATTTCTGATTTTTTGTTTAAAAGACAGGATAGTAGGTTATGTTCTTACACACTCATTGAGGGAGTTTCATGCAGTTTTTAGCGGCAAAATACTTAAAAGAGTTAAGTCCGTATTTAGTAGTCTTCGGAGTTTCTATAGTTTAAGAACATTTGTTCCTCTAAGTGAGTATTTGCTGGTCCTAAAATTAAACATATCTTTCCTTTACAGAGGGTAACTATTGTAAAGAAAGCATTTGAAGATAGATGTAAGCATATTGCATATTCGCTGATTAAAAAGAGAGATTGTACCAGATTTGTCTAAAAGTTCATTATAAGTTTGAGTTCCAGTCATTAAATATTGCCCGAAGTACACGCTTGTTTACACTCTCTAACTTGTCAGTATTTCTGGAGCTACAAAAGTGCCAAACTGAGCTACACTATTGGAAATGGGGAAGAATAAAGGCCTAACCATCTATAGTTGCAGATATTAGAGTGAAGGTAGCACCTTCTCTTCAATTTTTTTAAGATCCTGAGTGCTGGTCCGGCCGAGAATCGAATCCGAGCTTCCTGCACGATAGATTGTCACATAACCAACTAGGCTAACCAGACGGAGATTTTGGTTGAAACTTTAATCAATGCTGATGTTATTGTTGTAACGTGTGTTGTAACGTGAAAATAGAAATGGTCCCAGCATAAGGCCCTAAGGAACACCACAGGTAATTTCTAAAGACGCTAAGAAACGATACAACATTTCATGCAACATTGCTCGTAATAACGCGGTATGCTAAACCACCATCATGCACATCAATCTGAATGGCGTGGTACAAGAATCCTTCAAAAAAAAAGAGGATTTGCTGCGCCCAATGTTGCAAGAGTAGAACGCGACTGAACTTCAATTTTTACAGATTAATTGTCAAGAATGATGCAAACGACACCTCGAAAATCCAATACGCTGGGAACGAGATTGTCGAAGACAATGATGATTAAGTTTGATTGAATATGTAATTCTATTGTTGTTGTTATTTTCTTTTTGGGAAATCTAAAGCAACAAGAACCAAAGTAGCGCCAGGAGCGACAATGAACAGTACGCAGCCTTGAATATAAAAGTTGTACGTTGGCCAATGCACTGAGCCAAGTTTCGTTGCACAAGCTAGTTTCTCAAGTTATATCAATATTAAACTTTTATTAATTTATTTTGTTTACAATCCTCGTGCAAGTGGAGACAGAAAATTAAGCTCTACAAAAAGGATCTGCACATTCATTAAACGTTTTTTGCATTTTCCGTTGCAATTTGACTGTACTCTTATTGTTTCTTTAGGCTCTCTTACTGCGTCTGCAAGCCAAAATAAAACTTGTTTTAAAAATATTTGTTGTTGTTTTAAATAATTAAGCATTGATATCGATCGTCATATTATGAGAAGAGAACTTTAAAAGACTGTTTATAATTATGATGTCGTGTAGCTAACGAAAAGTACTATTTAATCCTTTAGACTTACAAGTGCCAAAGACGTACAGAGGCTGAATGGGTATCAAAGTGACCTCCTAAAGCGCTTCGTGTGTGCGCCAGAGAAGCGCCTGGTCTGCAAAAATTTGAACACCAAGTTTAGGACTTTGGACGGATCTTGTAACAATAAAAGAAATCCTCGTTGGGGATCTGCTAACCAACCAATGAGACGGATTGTACATGCTGATTATTATGACGGCTTTTCCGCGCCAAGAAAGTCCAAGTTCCCAAGGTATTTGATGAAATAAGTGTCAATAAAATAGCAACGCCATACATTCAACAAAGTTTGCTGATTATACGCAATTTCCGAAAATCCTGAAAGAGAGCTCGTGAGGAACAAAATAGTTTTAACTGATCGATGATAGGGCATGTAATAAATCTTTGCTTTATAGAGGGTTTGGTTAACCGAATGATGTTTATATTTCTACAGGTACCCTTTACCAAATGCCCGCACTTTAAGTATAAAAATCTTCAAAGACAACAAAAAATTGTCGCCAAAGCTGACAGACATGTCCATGGTGTGGGGACAGTTTTTGGATCATGATATAACACATGGCAAGCAGCCCAATATCAAATGCCCAATGGGTAGGTTGCGTCGACAGTATAAATTGTATGTAAACGTGCACTATCTACACATAGCTAAAAGATTAACTCTGATATAGCACGAAATCAAAAACACCGAATAAACTACATAAACTGAAATCATATTTTAACTAAAAGATGATGAATTACAACATTGACATATAATTCTTCAGAAAGGTTGCCTGTGCGCCAAAGCACATTTAATAAATGGAAACGATTTTAGGGTCCGCAGGTTTCATAAAACTCCGTTCAAAACATATTCCTGAAATCTTAAAGACTAAATTTTTCATATAGTAAAACTTTATGATGAATGGAAATAATATGTTAAGCCATAACAATAATGAAAAAAGTTAAATTCAAAAATTCAGCTGAAGGGAGCCATGGGAGGTCAGAAACAGAAATTTGGATTAAAATTAATGCTGTCTTAGCAATAATCGGGTTTGAGAAATCGGAGCCAAAATTACCAAGTTTATGGACTGTAGCGTGGACAACTTATCAGCTATGTAATTACGTTTTGTCGTAGTTACAATCCCCTTACACCACATTTTAACGTACAATAGTAATAGTTATTGTTAAGGGCCAACAAGCAAGATAAAAGCATGAGAACAGAACTGAGATGTGCAAGCAATGAGAATTGGTACTTTCATTTCACTATCAGTTGGAAAAAAATATATTAAAATAGCTCAGCGTGTGCCTTAAGAGTAAAAATTATATGTAAACTTTTATTGTAGTATTTGTTTTGCATATCAAATGTTACTTGTACTACCATATGTCATCAATAAAATGATTCGAAATAACCTCGTATCCAGACTGTAATTTCAATGACGGTAACGTCAGTGACATGAGCCTGGAGAAGAAGTTGGAATCGAATTAACCGATGTTTTCTCACAAGGTTAATGCACCGTCATTGGTCCATTCATGACAAAAGGGCTCTTTAACATTACTATAAGATCTTACACTACTTTGTACATCTATCTGGAGATTTTTTCGCCTGCATTGCACGGCAACGGGGTTTTGCCATCTATAGCTATTTTACAAACTTTACCGTTCCTCTATGAAGATTTAACCCATTCAGTCACTGCCAGTCAGTTATCAACACTCAACTTCTCTTTGCATAACATATAAAAAATAATACAATTGGTAATGAGAAAATGAGAATTGATCAAAGAAAGCAAATCACAGAAGATTAAAAGTGAAATTCTCTCAAACTTGTTCCATGAAAACTATGGGCTCAAGTTGGAAAATTTAATCATTCAACTGGCACTAAAAAGGTTAAGCGTCATCAAGTTTTCTATACGATCTTGGAGTCTATTGATAATTGTTATTAAAATGTCAAACAGATATTTTTGATCATTTTTCACAGGACCAAGTAATACAAACTGCGATACTCCTACAGAATGTTTTGGAATAAAAGTTCCATCCCGCGACCGAACGTTTGCCTCTGGATCATGTCTACCAGTCAAACGAGATGTACCAAGTCCCCAGTCGAATTGTCAACTATCAGTTCGTGAACAGCTAAACGAGTTGACAGCGTTTATTGACGCTTCACATGTTTATGGCAACAGTAAAAAAGTGTCGAATTCACTACGAAAGCTGGTCAGTATAGCATGCACAATTATACAAATATGGTGTGTTATATAAACCGTATATTGATATGCAAGCTTCGTTCACTGGAAAAAATCCGAGAGTGCAATTGGTCAAAATCGATTACATGACCGTGATAAATCAGAAAACCCACTACGCACACCGTTGATTATCAGCAATACACCATGTTATTTTCGATTGCTTGGAAATGGCCGAAATATAAAGGTTTCCGACTACAGCAAAAGATGAATTCTTAAAACTTATCATTGATCATATTTTCTTAAAATTGTCCTTTATCAGAGTATACCGTTCAAGCTATTTCATTTGGCGGGTTTTTGGATGTACGTCCAACAGTTTTTCCGCCTTTTAGTTTTAGATACATATGCCGAGTTTGGGTTTCTTGTGAAGCGGTTTGGGACATACTTAACCAATTTTTCTGTTGGATTTTTTAAACTTAAAATTTATCTAAACTATTGCCAGATTAACTGAATACCGGATTTTCAATTGCTGCAATAAGTTTGTTTTATGGTGCGAAAATTTGGAGCAAATATATACAGATTGTTTTGTCAAGGAATCTTCAAGATAGCGATTCTATACTTCTCAATGGGCAATGGGCGGCGTGAGAAGACATTTCAAATGCTGGTTGAGTTCTTCTAATGTTTTATTAAAACATTAAGCTAACTTCCCTTTGGACATGCTGATAAAGTCTAAAACAAGGTATTTGCTGATTTTAATTTGCGATATAATTTCAGTAAAACCTTCGTTTCGAATTTGCTTGATTGAAAATTATTTTCTTTGCGTTGATTTTTAAGAGTTCTGTCTTTTTAAAATCATTTTCCATGAACGACTTTTTCTTATTTCTGTATTATTCTATTTGAATTTAATATGCAATCTTAATCATGTACTTATTTAATTAAATTGTTCAAACTCGACTCTTGCTTGAAGTTCGTTGTGTAAGGCGCGCCTTGCAATGCAG
>JAOBRB020227492.1:0-11900 GCA_027575285.2 Zoanthus pulchellus
AGTGACGTTTCTCTGTGACATGTCGTGGGAAAATTCGATACTTTTGTTAAAAAAATTCTAGACTTTTTGGAAACATCATGGAAAGAAATAGAAAATAACTTGCCTTATTTTCATCGGTCAGTTTCTTATGATTTTCACAAAATTTATGTGGTTTATATAGTAGTTTGATCAGACAAGAAATTTTATGCAGATAGTAACGACCTTCACAGCGAGCCAAGAAATCGATGAAATCAGCCCCAAGCTCATTCGTTTCTGTTGAGCACGCGGTCACTGCTGACAGCTGACGTAACTTACTTTTTTCTATATTTTGTTTGCTTGTTGTATTCGGTCAGAAGTTATACGGTTACTGTTCTTTTAATTTGAAGACTTGCAGAATTTTGAGCGGAATCAAATATTTATTGAAGCATTATAATGAAAAATTGACTTTGATAGAAAACATTTTAAATTTACCCATAGAACGTATTCTCTGTTAACCTTAAAAACTTTTACAATAAATCTTTTTGACGTTTCTAAGGGGATGTGGGGTGGGGGTTGGTCTCGAAAGAAACGTAAAATTGACATTTCTTGTGGGCAAAATCGATATGTGAGGCTTCCCTTAGTGAATAGAAAAACGATTTAATGTTTCTCCATGAAGATAAACAGATACATAGAAAGTTTTTGCTGTTACGTCCACATAGTCTCGACAACTCCAAAACACGTGTTTTCACGTTCTAATTTTAGTGACAACTCCCTGCACGTGCTCCGTTGCTGCATTCCAACTTGCAGCCATTGTATTTTCTATTGTTTTCTGCGGTCATTGTCGGCGTCACCGTCCTAGTTGCTTTTAAAACCCTTTCAATACCAGTTGTATTGTTAAATTCTCCCAACGAGAGCTGATACTTTTCAGTGAAAATGGGTGAGAGCTTTTTTATTTTAATCTTGAACCGTTTGCTTTGTGTGATCAATTCTCATTATCTCATTACCAAATTGTTTTATATTATAAGAGTTAGGTAAGGAGAAGTTGGGTGCTGATAACAACTGCTATCAAAAGGGTTAAGGTCCCTATTTGAAGTTTTTAAAAACAGTGTACAGAAAAAACGACTGCTCTATGTTATTGCTCGCCCAAGGCAAGAATTTTGTTGCTATAGTTACATGTAGTCCATGACTATTTATATTTTCGTCATTAGGGGAGAAGTAAGTAACGCTAAAGTTCAAAACGTTTTTTTCTCGGCTTGCATCTGTGACGTAGCAGCAGGCTGAAGTCCTTCGCTATCATTTATAATTAAATTTCCAATCTCGAATATTGCGTTTCTAGCATTCTGATTGGTTCATTCAATCTCAGTTATCAGCTCATGTACCAAATGACCATATTTAGATGGAAACTACCTGTGTAAAGTTTTGCCAAGCTAAAAAAAATGTCAGATTAAAATTTTGCTGTCATTTTCAAGTATCAAAGGGCTTGAAAATTTAATAAAACAATTATTCCATTCGCGTTTGTTGGATATGAGATGATTATAGCCAACTCGGCGTTACGCTTCTCGTTAGCTATTTACCATCTCATATCCAACACGCGCTCAACAACGTGATAAACAAAAAAACTGAATTTCTCAATTTTTCGCAGTGATTTTTTTTGTGTCGACAGTGTTAGTATTGAACTGGAAGCTGCACAAGTACATACTCCTACGTCATTATACACCAGGACTTAATTCGTATGTAACGCATGCTCGGTCAAAACCGACAGATGATCCAAAATTATCTTATTTGGACGTTTCGAAACTTAAAAAACGTATCAGAAACGGAAAAAAATTGTTTAATTTTTAAAATTTAGTGTCACTGAAGGGTTCTACTTTTCATCTAAATAATAAAAAAAAACAATCTAGAAACTTTAATTTTTAGCTATAGGGGGCTGTAAAGGTATTTTGTGCTGAGATTTGATCCAAAAAAATTAAGTTATTTAACTCTATATATTTACAGACATGTTATTCTAAGACTATAAAAGCTCGTGAAAGAATTACGCGTTTTGTAGTCTTTGTTACCAGAAAAAGATACAAATTGCACTTATAAAATAGATATAAGAATAAAGTTTTCTGTGACTTCACAGCCCAGTGAAAACCTATGTAAAGTTTGAAAGTTTTCTGATCAGGTGAGAACCTCGGTTACGTCGTGTACTCGTTTTGACCTGCTATCTTGGCTGTGGCTTCAGTCGATTAAAAGGCTGCTCCGCCTAGCACGAGGTCACGGGTTCATATCTTGCGCTTTCGCAACTTCCTAAATTACATTATACATCATTGCAACGCCCAAAACGTCTTTGCAAAAACCAAATCTCCACAAGTTTGACTGTAAGATTAACAGAACGCCCTTGAAGCGTTCACTGGGCTTCCTTTTGTTTCAGGTCTCTCTTCTCCTCACAACACAGCTGGCACTGCAAGGAATTGTGGGATGCTTATTTTGTCTGGTCGACAAAAAAAAGCAAACCGAACTTATATAACTCGCCTTACCACAGGTAGCCTAGTAATAATAAGTATAGAGTATTCATCATAAAAGTTTTCTCATGAAAAATTGTTTTCTAAACTATTTATAAAACAGGTAAGAATAAGAAGAAAAGCAACCGCCATAATTTCAAGGAAGAAGGAAATAAATCGAATGAACATGTTGATAGTAGGACGGGTGGTAATTTCGCTGATCAGAAATTCTGGGGTCAACTTAGCAACAGGAGATCAAACAAGGGATCATCCTCTGAATTTGTAAATAATCAAGCCGAGATCGGATCTAGAAGTTCTAGTTTCGCGCAAGGCAGGAGGGCTTCACTGGGGAGAACAAGCTCCAGTTTTTTATACTACACAGACTCACGCGGCTCTGTTTTACGGAGAGGGAGTAGGTCCAGTCGAGGAAGTGTGTACTTAAGTGAAGGTATCGTAAATAACTTTGATCATTTTTGGATCTGATTTTCCAATAATCTGTTGATGATGATGTACGGCTTGTACGTATTATAGCAAACTTCCCTTCTGTAAGGAAGGGTTGCAACCCCCATCCCCCTGGATTCGGTCCTTATAGTATAAACTAAATATCACTTAAGACAAACTTTTAAGCAAAAACCACCCAAACTCTACTCCACGGTTGCTCCAGATACTTGCTTTGTTGTTACTCGGGTGAAGCTGGTTGTGCGCATGCGTGTAGGTTCTGGCCAAACCGTGGAGTAGAGTTTGAGTGGTTTTTGCTTAAAAAGTTTGTCTTAAATATCATTTCCATTTGCTGACTATTTTTATTGAAAATTTATGCATTGACAAACAAAATAAAACTTTGGAAGCACAATATTTGAGTTGCAGGTGTATTAAGTTCCTCACCACAAAAGTTCTAATGAACTGTCAATACGGCTATAATTCACCATTCTATGCAGTGTTATAGCATAGCTATATATAGGATGAATAAAAAAAATTTTTCAAGGTATGTGTTGTATTCCCTCCAAAATAACTTTTCAACCTTTCAGCTTGTCAATTTATTAACGAAGCCCGCCATGGCAAAATGGCGAAACAAGCAGAAGAGTTTTGCCATTCAAACTGCTTTTTCACTATAACAGAGGAATAAAGCCAGCTTAAAGCAAAACATGCAATACGCTTTTTGAGAAAACAAACATCAGGACACGGTGGTTATTTTTCAAGATTTCAGACTTTCTAGTTTTGATTCCCCTTCCCCTTTTTTTAATATCCCTTTTGTGATTGAGAAAATTGTTGCATATAGATTAATTTTCTGTTACTTTATTCATTATATTTTAGGTTATCGGTTGATTTTGAACCGGAAGTCAAAATCACTGAAAATAGACACAAAAACGTTTAAACTGTTGTTTTCTTAAATAAATTGCATTAATTTCTTATTTTTTTGATATATACTAAAACAAAGTTTTATCCTTGTAAGAATCGGTGCCAAGCAATTCATGTCTTGATAAATATCCACCAGTATTCATCTGCCTTTCGGAGAATAACTGTCATTTATATTCGTTATCATTTTTATTCTCATAATCGATTTTGTTATCATATGATTATTTTCTGTATCTGGACTGTCTTGATTATATTCAACAAACTTTGTAAATATCTTTATCATTTTGTGTTGATTGAAGGCGACGACGAAGATGATCTTGATTCTACCAGCCGAGAGAGAAAACGAGGCAGAACTATTGTCAAAAAAGAAAAAAAGGAATATGTTAGCAGGCCGCGCGCGCATCATAGCAAACTTATCGACGAGCTTCCGATGGATGCAAAAGAGGCCAGTGTTAAAGAAACACCAAGCACAAACTGGCAGCAGTCTTTAAGGCCGGTTGTTAGTGAAGATAGGAGCCGCTTAATGTCAGCAGGCTCACATAGGCGATTCCTTTCTTCGTCAGAGAGCTGTGAGCAGTATCAAGATAGTAAACTGGGCACCCAACGTGAATCAAAGGAACAAAATTTTGAAGGTAAGATGCCTTCAAAAATAAAAAGGACGAAACATCATGCCAGCGATAATATAAAAAGCAGTTCCAGAACGATCCTTTCGGTTGCAAGTCAAGACTCGTTAGATGACTTTCTAGAAAACGAGATTTACAAGAGAGATGAAACACCATACCTTGAGTTACAAGAAATTGCGATACCCGAGGAAGACGAAGAGGCAGCAGAGGAGGTCCAGCCAGAAAGACGATCGCGCTTGTCGTTAGAGGACATCCGGGAACTGCAAAGTTTACAAAGACTTCCTGTTACAAGTGCTTATACTTTCTCCTTTTACGACCTTCCTCGACAACATCGAAAGTATAATGAAAAGATTAATAGGTCCGCCAAACTTTTTGGCAGTAAACGCAGAGTTTCTAACAGAAAGCATAGTACCACATAGTCTTCAGGTTTAATATTTATAGTTTAATTTTACAATTACAATAATGTTTAATGCGGGTAAAATCTCAGCAACAATTAATTATTGGTTCTGGAAAACGAAGCTACCGTGAAATCGCCATTTTTTCGTGTTTAACCTCGAGTTTGCATCTAAGAAGTTTTATCCTTCTTTATTTGGACAAACCTGAATTATGAACTACCCAGAAAAATCCAAGTTCCCGGTTATATTTCAACTCATGACACAAGTTGGACTCTCTACCGCTGAGTTACGAGAACTGTAATGGCGATTTAGATGATTCAAGAGACCATTTGAGGTAGCCCAATCTCGTTCGCCATGTTAGGTGCGTATCTTGGTGTTAAAGCGCCTGATTAATTCCTGATAGGCCATTGATTCGATTCCTGACTTCGGGCTCAGATTGGTTTCCACATTCCTTATCTCCAAACAATTATATGTTGTAAGTAAGTAACCCCTGCATATTATAGCTACCTCGTTCCGTCGGTATAGGAGGTAAAATGGGGTAACATTTATTCGGTAGGGTATTCCCGTATAGCAATTAATTGTGAGGAAATCGAGATTCATTGTCTTTTCCTTCGGTTTGTAACAAAACATAAGCACTATTAGTATAGTATATGGATGAAAATATTCAGTTTTTATTACAAAAAATATTACAGAGTTTCTGGTTCCGATTTAGGCTTGAATAATACAACAGTTGTAGTGTTTTGCCTTTAAGAATATGTTTTAGTGCGCTATAGATAAATATTAATTTAAATTATTTTATATTACATTAATTTCATCCGATAACTATTAAACTTACGAATTCTAAACATTTGCAAGCCCGAACTGGTAACCTTAAAGTATGGTTGCTTTAAAGTCGTTTTGCCATATTAAACCACATCCACAATAAATTGCCGTAAATATGACATTGAGTTTTTAAAAAGTAGTTTCTGAATTCCTCGGGGTTCTAAACGCCCTGAAGCGGTAAAAGGATTTTTATCTTCAACTTTGTACTGATTATGTTTAAAAGAAATTTTAAGAAGTTTTTTCAGCTTTGTAATTTTCAGGGCAAACTGACATTAAAACAACAACAAAAAATAAACTGCTTAGAGCAATAACCAAACCGTTTAAGTAGCCGGTCCATTCGCCGATCATCCCAGCTAGGAACACAGCCATTTGTTTTCCGAGACATTCGCCACTGACCAGTAGTGAATGCTGCGTAGCTTGTACAGTTCGCGGCGCATGACGCGAACATTGAAACAGTAAACTATACATTGGGATTGCTATGGCACCATGAACCACGTGTTGAATGAGAAACATTGCTATAACTAGAATGGAAACTCAAAGTTAGTTCAAAAGACATTGGTTTATCTCAAAGCAAAATTTACTAGCTAGGCCGCCCATCAAGCAGGCGCTTATCTCCGGGTTTTCGATAAATGCTTCTCTATAACAACATTTTAAAAGAAAACAGGTTGGAGAACATTAGCACATACGCTAAGCCCTTTTCAAGTTTATCCAACCCTATCTCCGGTTTTTGTAAAATTAAACATGAATGTGTGGTACTGCACGCTCAAAGTGTTACTTTACAAGCTAAATCCTTTACGAGCCTAGTGATCCATGGAGCCTGCGCTTATTTCCGGTTTCAGTAGTGTTACCCGGATGAGAGTCAGTCTGACTCTTCCTGGACGGGACACTAATCCATCACAGATTAGCTCCCAGCTGATGCTGGTACTCATTTATCTACCCCGGGAGGATGGAAAGCTGAGTTGGCTTAGGTGGAAAAGAAGGTCATACAATTATTCGGATCTCGGCAAAGAGCCGGGATCGAACGGGGACTTTGTGGCTGCAACAATTGTTCGTTTTGTTCTATGCTTGCCGTACGAAAAGCGAATGGCGATTGCATAATCTGTTTGGTATTTCCAATATCTTAGTAATTAGTACCTGAAAAAGATGTTAAACGGTGTGCTCTTGTAAATAAGGTGTGTTGCTGTCACACAACCTTTTTAACTGGATGTGTAATTTAAAACACACTGATATATCAATACAATGCATTTTTATTGGTGTGCTCTAGGAAAACGTCTTGTTAAAGGCGTTTTTTTTAGGCATGTAATGTAACACACTTTGTCGTGTTCTGCAACACACATGGTGTGTTCTAAAACACTAACACACCTTCGTAAGTTTCAACTGACAACTTCGGGGTGTTAGGTTACACGGCTGTTTTTTACAGTGTGCCCCATACGAGAAGCGAATGGTATGTAATTGCATAATCTGTTTGGTATCTCCGAAAATTGGTAATTGGAACTCCCTCGGCTCGCATATTAAAAACTCTGGATACGCTCCTGGTTCTGATGCGATGTTCCATTATTCTATTGGCTGATTGCTCATTTATACCGCTAAGCCTTTTGATTAATAATATGTTATTTGTTTAAAGTGTAATCAAACTCTTTTCTTGTTTTTGTTTCAAACTATTTATCATAAAATTTAAAGAGCATTTGCAAATACGTTTTTGTTCTTGATCAAATAATACCGTCTTTCGTAATACTTTGAATTTTGGACTAGCGATAGCCGTGAGTGACGGCAAGGTCAAATTATAATGTTATTGTTCTCCCTTTCCCTTTTGAAATATGACGTTGACAATGTACAAATAACAAAAGGACTCGATATCTAAATGACCAAACGGCCAATAGACTAATGAAAAATCACACCTAGAACAAAAGATCCTAACCGTGACCGTGCGTGCACAATATGAAGCAAAGAAACGTTGCTGAAGACGTGTTCACACTAAAGACGCAAATGGAAGCGCTGACGCAGACGCAAGCGAAAGGACATTCACACCAGCGACGCAAGTGATGCAAGCTACGCAGTCGTCTGTGTCTGCTTTTGCGTCATCCCCATTCACACTTGGAAATTTGTGAAGCTGTAAGAGCAAACACAAGTGCAAAGTGTGCGCAAGAAAAAGTAAATTTTCCTTTTTCTTGCGTCTGCGTCAAATTACATTCACACTTGTTTTTATTGCGTCTGCGCTTGCGTTTGCGTCTCTAGTGTGAACACGCCTTGAGTTTCCAAACCAGTCCACTCTAACAACTTTGTTTCAGTAGAGGAAAGGAAAACAACGGCACATAACAAAAAAATGTCATCAGATTTTCAAAGCCGTAGTCTAAACGAGCTTAGATGTCAGTTCAGAAGAAAGGTACTTACAAATAACTTGCGACGTCCTTCCGTTAGAAGAAACAATCATCACTTGTAGTGCAAGTGGAGCTGTTTCGAGTAACAGGATTAAAACTAGCAGCTTTTTCGCCTTTAGCCTAAATGTAATAAAAAAAATGTCTAAGGGCCTGCGCACATGACACGGGATATCTCAGAGGGGTGGGGTGTCGGGATATATCAGTTCTCCGAGTTTTGTCCGTATATATGAACACTTCACCCTGAGATATCGATATCTCGGTGTTAAGACCCGTTTAAACAGATTAAACATGTTGGTCAAACATCATCAAACATTGTGGGGTGGTGTTGGACGGTGTTTGATCAATGTTTGATACTTGTGTGTTCAAACGAATTCAACACTATCCAACAATGCTGGATCTCGGTACCAGGCCCATAAATGTTTTGAACAAGATTACGTATTTTTGATTACGCGAGCGTAAATGTTGGGCGATGTTTGATGAAAAGTTTGAGCAAAGTCAAACTTCATCCAACATCGTCAAATACCGTCCAACATTATCCAACATGTTTTATTGTCCTGTTGAAACGGGTCAAACATGTTGCGTCCAACAATGTTTGATGATGTTTAACCAACATGTTTGACCCGTTTAAACGGGCCTTTAAGGAAAACTTTGTGGATCGCTTACTCATGCGTTACCTGTCAGAACGAGACAAGATAACTTAGCAACAATCAACCGATATATATTGGGGTCAGGTTTTCTCATGTGGACGAGGTCGGACATTTTCATTTCTACACCGCCGAAATATCTCGCCACGTGTGAATAGGCCCTCGTGTGAACAGGCCGCCCTAACATATAGTGCAATTTTAATCTCACTTGGGATTGTTGCTGTGGGGCTTTCGATGATCATGATTATGATGATGATAAAGATGTTAATGAAGATAATGATTAAAATTATCTAAAAATAAAGACTATATTACTATACTGTATGACATGGTGATAAAGATATCAATAAAGATAATGAAAAATTAATAATATATACTATGGTGATGTTTGATGTGATAAAGACAACGATGATAATAAGATATAAAAAGATGATGGATGATCCGAGCTTGAAAATAAAAATGACTTGATAAAGATAAAAATGATGACAATAATTATTGTTTATTAAAATTTCAACCTCGAATATTGCGTTTATAGCGTTCTAATTGGTTCACTCGATCTCGATTATCAATATATGGAAACTAGCTATGTAAAGTGTTGCCATACTGAAAAATTATTAGAGTAAATTTTTTTTTGTTATTTTCAAATATAAAAAGGTTTGGACAGCTCGTGAAATATAATAAAATAATTATTCCATTCGCGCTTGTTGGACACGAGATGGTTGTAGCCAACTCGGCGCTCCGCACCTCGTTGGCTAATTACTATCTCATATCCAACGCGCGCTCTTGGAATATATAATTGTTAGATAATATGATGATGATAGTGATAATGAAGATGAGAGATGAGGAAATCTCAGCCTTGCTGTTTTTATAAAAACTGTTGTTATAAAAACATCTTGTGTTTAAGTATTATAGAATCTTACTCTAAGTAATTGTCAGAAAAAATTGTTAATATATACCCTGAGCGGGAATTGAACCCACATCTCCCTGCATTCTAGGCAGGAGTGCTAACCACTAAACCATCAGGGACCACCTCCGCGCTTGCAACGTAGCAGTTAGCTTGAGGATTCCCGGGCCCAATTTTTCTGAAATGCAAGTGCGGCCTAATATACTGGAGTGTGTTTCGCCTCCAACATAAGGCTCAGATCTACTGAATAATACCAAATATGAGGCATATGTGAAACAACAAACGGCTCGGCTCAAGCCCATATACAAACATATATCGATGTATGTTGTTCGGTAGTATGAAAGGGAGAATAAATAATTGTCAGAAAAAATTGGTAAATATGCCCTGAGCGGGAATCGAACCCACGTCTCCCTGTATTCTGGGGGGGAGTGCTTACCCTAAGTATGAAAGAGCAAATCCACTGGCTGCAGATACGGCTACGGAAATCACTTGACCGACAATCCCAAACATTATCCCTATATCACTGGCACGCATTCCTTGGTCCACAAGGAACATTGTAAATAGGGCCTGAGAACTGTGAGATGGGAATTTATACACCATAGCACACATGAGGGTCCACTTGAAGCCAGGACTGCTCCAAAGAGGAAAGACAATGCTGGTAAAGATATCACGTAATGGTTCACAAAAACAAAAAGACCTTTGTTTTCTGTTAAGAGCCCCGACTTCCGGCAACTCGTTCAAGGTCAAGGTTTGTTTGCTATTTCTATCTTTTGTAGGCCACAGGTTCCACAAAACTGAAATGAAATAAATCAAAGAGAGAGCGGAGAATATCTCCGTTGTCCAATTGATATAATAGGAAATCCATAACAATATCCCTCCTCCGTGCAATATTCCAAGCTTATAGCTTATTATTTGAAGAGAAGTTCCTTTTGTATATTGACAACGGTTCATCTCCAGAATCGCAATCTTTCCCAGTACAACTTCATGTGTCGATGTAAACAAATTTAGAAGTAAGAACGACATTCCAAAAAGGTTTTCTCCACACACAAATGCTATCAGTAGACAACAACCAATGCCCATCAAGGTCATAGAGAGCCAGTGATTTCTATTCCAGTAGCGGTCTACGAAGGGCGCCCAAGCCGGCTTAAACAGCCACGGGACCGCAGACAGATGAAGAGAACCGATGTAAATTAGAGTTGCGCCAGATCGACGTAAAAGGACCGGTAAAAATCTCACCTGAAGTCCATACAGAGTTCCTTGCATGAAGTACATACAGCTAAAAAAGACCAAATTCATCTTTCAAAATGTTTAAGGCCCTTGTTTATGAGGCAAATGAAATTATATATTGGTGATGTTTTGAGAAAATATAAATCCTAAGATATCACGTGGAGATACGCAGACGTCAATAAATCCTATTTGTGCACAGGCCCCTTTGATTTCATAACACTTATCAAGTTTAATCACCCATGAAATGTTAACAAAATAAATCATAAACTGATAAACCTGAGGAACAACTTTAAATTTCATGAAAAGCGATCTCTTCAATTCAACAAATGCAAAGAGAAATTAATTTCTAATTTTTTCAATTCTTGGACAGATCGTATACGTATTTTATGGCAAACATATCTTCACAACACTTTGGCTTCGGACTATAGAATCCTGAAACGGAAAAAATTCAAGAAAAATATAAAATTTGCCAACATTTTTTTAAAACAAATCAAAACATAATATTTTGTTCAAAATACCAATGTTGCAAGATAATTTTAATTCGTTTCAAGACTCACATAAAAACAACCAACCTTGTGCTATATTATCATTGAAGGTCTTACTGACAACAGCCAAAAATTTTAAAACAGTATGTTAGTCGGGATGTTAGTCAATGTTATGTTCGATTACCTCCAAGGTTGGAATAAAATTTGCCAGGGTAGTACAAAATATTTCTTAAGGTTGCACAAAATATTAGGCAAAGTTAAGCAAGATTTTCGTCAACGTTGAACAAAATATTTGTCAAGGTTGGCATACTCAGGTTGCAATGTTGACACATGTTTTGTGTCAAAAGTTCAAAAATTGAAAAAAAATTAAGGCAAGGTTGAGCAAATTTTATGGCAAGGTTGAAAAATATTTAGTATTTTAAACAATATTTTATGTTGTCAAGTATTTTTAAAAAATGTTGCCGAATTTCAAAGATCACTTACTACACAGGGAACTAGGGTAAGATTTATGATAAATTTTTCCGAGACATTTTGAACAGACTCCGGAGATTAGAATAATAATAATAATAATAATAATAATATTGCATTTATATAGCGCTTATCCTTAGAGCTCTAAGCGCTTTACAAATAG
>JAOBRB020227712.1:0-21612 GCA_027575285.2 Zoanthus pulchellus
ATTTAGCACAAAAACAAGAACATTTTGCTACTTCAGAAACGCGGATATTTATTTAATGAAAGTTGTGTTCTAACGGCAGGCTCTAATATATTAGAGCTCGCCAAAATGTCCCTTAGAGCCCAGATAATACGCCACAATGCTTGCCAAAGTTAATATAATAGTCAAATATATATATACCTTTATGTCTTGGTATGTGTCCAGCACTACCACCTCCTTTTTGGGGGATAGTTGTTCATTATTGCAGTATTGGAAATGGCTTTATTAGGTCACTAGACCTATAAAGGTGACTCTGACAGCCTCTATTGGTCCATACATGACCTCAGAGCACAGGATCAGACAATTGATGTTAGCTGTGGTTTAATTTTGATTATCACTTATTAACAGGCCTCAATTCAAAAAATCTTTCTCTTTGTTGTTAGAAACTGTCCCATTTTTCCACAAATATGCCAAATATACATTTACACATTTTCGGTTTTCTTTCCTATTCATGTGCTTAATTTCTCAGATTGGTCAATTGTGTCATTTATTCTATACATCACTATAAGAAACTTCAGATATCTAATGCATTCTTGTAGACAAACGAGAAATACTTGGCTAGTTTATAACTAAGTTTTGTATCATAAGATTTGTTTGTTAAGCATTCTACTCAAAAAAGAAAAAAAAGAAAAAGGTACATGTTTTAAAACATATATTTTGTTAGTGAAAGTTAAAACATAAAAGACTAGATATTGTTCAAAATAATATTCAAAGGAAGTATGATATGGACGGGAGCACCTTTTGGTTAAAAATATTTTTAAAGTAGTGTGTGGTGTAAAAACAGCTCAAAACGAATGTTAAATAGTTTACAAGGGGCCGAATGGTGGGCGATGTGCTGAAACATTGTCAAACACGTTCACATGAGATGCCTCAGCTCAAAAATCTGCTCCAGTTTTAAAATCATAGAGCGAAAGTTGGGTCGCGATAACACTAACAGTATTCATTTGTAAACTATCTTCTTAAAATTGTTCTGGACACAGCGTCAAAATTTTCTATTGGACCAAGGTCAAGAACTTGCTGGATAAGAGTTTAAAGCCACTTGAGAGAAACATGATTTATCAAGTATCACGATCAGAGGAAGAATAAAGTTCCTTTATATCTCGTGACTCTCCCAGGAGCGATAGTTCTGGAATGCAAAGGACACTGTCTGTAAAACTCGTTAACAACTTGATGAAGTTCCAAACGTCTCCGTTCGCGACGCGATAAGACTCCTGGTCGGTTTTATTGCAATTCAGGATGTTTAAGTTGTTTTCCATTCTTCTCAGATTAATAACTTGAGAGCAAGCTCTTGACTCTAACTACTCTTATCTCAGGCTTAACATTAACATCGCAGATTTTAACGAAAGCGCCAATGAGTACCCTTTATTAGCACATGTGTTTTATATGAACTGGGGTCGAGATATGGGTCGAGTCACAGGGAGAACTCGGAGGTAAACCTACAAAATAAACTGAGCTATCCTCTTTTCACCGATACGAAACCATAGTTTTTAAATTAATAAAAAATCTGCGCATTGCGTCGTGCTGACAAAACAAATTATGTGAAGAATTTGCAATTTTTTTCTTTTCGAACTATCATACCATTCGTTTTAGGTATACTTGCAAACTATATCAACGCGGTGCTTTTCTTAATTAAAATTGGCCAACAACAATAATTTAGAAAATTGCGAATATAATTTATTACCAATTCATGTTGCGCCAGAGGCTTATTTTAAACTGTTTTAGTGTGCTACATAGCTAATTTTAAAACTGTAGACCAAAGAGAAGGTTTTTGTTTCCGAGCTGCAAGATTTTATATTACAGGGGGAAATTGCAGAAATTTTGATTTACTCATCGAACGAGCGCCGAGATAGGAAAACAATTCACAACGGATTTATTTGATAGATCACGCTTTCTCTGTGAAAACGCCGCTACGACAAAAGCAATCTAAAAGCTAAATGATTTTATTGTTCTTGTTTTAATTCAAGAGCTACTTGCTCCCCTTAATTACCAAGAGCCTTGGGTCAAAATCTTTGTGCGTGGTCTCTCCATTGTAATTACATTTATTGTTAAAACGGCAAAGATTTTTGGAGCATTAATACTGAGAAAGGTTTGAAACTGTAAAATAAAGTAATGTAATTATACAACCGGTATTAGCTTAACACTTGCCACGTAAAAAGCTGCCAAATACTTTAGTTTAAAAACAGCATGATTTGAAGCTTTGTATAAACCGAAAGACTGAATGCTGGTGTAGTGAGTAATATATTTCTAACGTTTGCGGATCAAAGCTTCCCGAAGCGCAAAATCAGTTCTAATTAGTTTCGAAAATCATTAACGCAACACAAATAAATGTGGACATCGCGAAAAGCTTATATTTAGCTCGTTTTCTTTGGCCTTTAATCGGTGTTTCGAGCCACAATATGTTTTTGTCTGTGCAGTAATCAAGTCAAATTACTGAAGTACAGAAAAAATAAATTAAGAGTTTTGTAATTAAATCGAAGTCAATACACCGGAATTCTTACTTGTTATCATTTTGGATGTGTGATCGTCTGGTGTATCAAGCTTATCATAACTTATATATCAGCTTTTATTAGCGTAAATTTCCTAGAACTTGATCTGTTAAGTGTATGAAAGTTTAATAACGAGAAGACAATCCACTCGACATCCGGCGACCCGTGGCCTGTTTGTGTCATGCATGTAAGTTGCACAAGTTTAGCGGCTAGCAGACTCATTTAATGATAAAACTTTTAAAAGGAATGCTCGATAATACAAATCAAATGTTATCTCATTCATTGAAAAGGAAAACTCGCCACAATAAAGATTTTGTATATCCGTTAAATTTTTCTTTGAGAACTATTAAATCAAAGTTGTTTCCTGTCGGGTTTTATTTGACTTCGGCATGGTAACATTCAACCAAAATGCATCTGTCGTGTTTCCGGCATGCAAATCAATGTTTCTTCGACATTTGTAAGAAGCAAGTACACAGAAATGACCCTTCGACCCCTCTTTGAAAAATCTTGGCATGTACCATAGAGATTTTTTAACAGTATCGCTTAAAGAATAACTCGGGGAAAAGCGCTTTGTATAAAGTGAGTACTGCAGGAAAACCACTGTGATACATCGAAAATGCTTTTCAAACGACACATAAGGGAAACATATCTTCCTAATTGATTGAAGTTGCGATGTCACGTTTTAGGCGAGATTTCAAGCACTTAATTCGGAAATACACTAGCTACTTAATTTGGTATCGTAAAATCAAAAGCTAAAACGTTATACTTCTATTTCACGAGAATTGAATGTTTAACAGGCCGTAACCTTGCTCACTGACACAAATCAGGCTAAACTACATATTTTCTGAACAAGTAAACACTTAAACATGTTTGCTGATTGTTGAGCAGTGAATAAGTTTTCAGAGAGGAAATTTACGACGCTGTTTCGAAATCGATGCATCACTCAAGCAGGTTATTGTCCTGAATCAAGTGGTCGAGCGAGTCTCGTGACGTGAGACCAAAAGCACTTGAGAATAATGATAATACAGAGGAGCTCAATGTTAAGAAATTCAATGAAAGCGATCTATACCCTTATTAAAACGATCTCGTTCCATTACAAAATCGATCTTTCCGATTCGTCTTAAGCGCACAATTTGAGTAAATTTACTATCAGTTATTTAGTGCCATCACGAGCTACTGACATAAAAATAGAGGCGCCTTCGTTTCTTAAATGAATAGCAATTCGATTTGGAATGTGGATGTGCAGTGATTTATGTGATGAATAAACAACATAAGAATCATTTCATTACCTGTTCAATATCTCCCTCGGCGCTTGTTGCTGCTCCTGCCATCGAAAATGTTCCTTTTAGTTCATAGGTTTGAGTTGTGTAGTCACCTCCCGAATGTTCATAAATGATCAGTTCCACAAGAGCAGTCTCGGCGCAGAGAATTTTGTGAACCCACATGTGAAACAGGACGAGAAAACAAGCGATGTCTCCGCAAGCATTCATTGTCAAATTTTACCAGTCTTGGGACAGAATCAGAACGGCATACTACACACACACATATATATATATATATATTGGGTCCGTCTAGGACAATCGTGGGAGAAATCACACACTGTCCGATTAACTTGCAAATAAGCTGTAAGTTCGATGTTTCGCCTCTAAGTTGTGATGGAGCCCTTCCGCAACAACAACTTAGCTTACTGTGTAGATGTGAAGTGCAGCTCAATGAACCTACGTTTTGTGTTTTTGTCCTGACGCGGCGGGCCGAGTAACCGGCTCGTCACACACAGCACCGCCCTCACCCATCAATCATTTAATCTGTCAGAAAATAATTAAAAAATCATTAGTGGTCGAACAACCAAGGATTAACCGAGTCGCTACATGATCAGAATTTCATGTAAGATTCAAAAGTTTAGTTACCCAAAGAATTCAAAACGGATTTGTGTTTTCTTTCCTTAAAAGAGTTCCTGTCGACTTTGGGACTACTTAAACAGTTAAGAGCGTGCCGAGTGGAAATTACAAGATGCCGGAAGAAATTAAACCTGGTAGAGGCGTGGCGAGAAGAACTCGCATTTATCAAACTTTTCATTGTACGCGCTTTATTTCAATGCTAATTAAATAAGCTAAGGGAAACGATGAAATCGTTTTTAAGTTTGCCGACCAGTTCTGGTCCTCATTTTATCAAAATCAGCGACAATAGGTATTTATTTTTTCATCTTATGATTTTATACCTAGCCATTACTTTTGGCTTTGCCACATACACATAATCAATAATCGATTTCTCGTTCGCCCAAAACAAATTTCAGAAAACTTCACAAATATGAAAAAAATATATAGAAGCGCCTCAAAGCTTTAAAATGTAAACGCTTTATTTGCTTTTCTTTGAAAAGGCACTGCTGCCATATTCATTCTCCTTGGATTCCTCATCTCGGCACTATAAGTAGATTTTAATTTTTCATAATCCAATGCATCTTAACAGGGCAGCCGCTCCAATAGAAGGTATTCACTAGGTAATTGTGGCCGAGAAAAAACGCCGCTGAATAAAGCGCCTTAATTGAAACTTTGTTTCCTGACGATAACTTTAATAACGCTTTTAATAAAAGAATGAAATAAAAGTTATTACTCTCAAAATAAGAACTGGTCATAAGATGTAATAAAACTTCTTCATTCGATAAACTTTTTCTAGATTGAAATGTTTTTTTAACTCAGGGAATGGTATAAATGTCATTGCCAAAGCGTCAAAATTGTTATCAAGCTGAAAGCTGATATGTTTTTGAAGAGAAAAAAAAAGAAGCTTGAAGCGGCGATCTCAAAAAAAATCCGCAATGCAAAGAGAGAAAATCGAGTTTATTGATTTGAGATATCACGAACCGCATCTTTCGCTTGCCGCACATAAGACTGTATTACCGCTATCTTTAGCCCACTGCAATAAAACCTCCGAAATTAGTTTTACTTTTGATGTTTTTTTCACACACATTAAGTTGAATTGATTACTTCGAGTCCGAAGTTTGATGGCACATGCAGAAAGTGATAAACCGGCTGCACTCGTGTTCAACCAATAGAAAACTTGGACGAGTCATGCGATTTTGTCGATGATCTTCAAAAACTTAACCGCAAAGTCATTGCTTTTTATCTTTATTAATCATAGTTTCAGATTGCAAGATCTTGTCCGTAAATTATTTCAGTTTCAACTCCTAACGTGTTTCTAGATTAAGCTTATAATTGTGACACTTATTCTACTTTACCGGCACCTTGTGTGAATGTGATGCAAGTGTCACAGACATTAAAAAAATTTTATTACATCATTCAAAGAAGTTTTTGAGTAGTAAGTCTTGGCGGTAAATAAAGTTGTCTCATCATTAAGACAATAAATGTTTTATTTAATCTATGTGAAAAGTGTTTTTAGTCAAGACATCCAATCACGTAGTCAGTCAGTTCCCACAATATCTTTTGTTAATCGTCTTCCAGCTCCCTATTGTTTTAGGTGATAGTGAACGTAAAACCTGCTATAGTCGTTAAAATGATATTTTGAAAACTTAGTGTCTTTGAATCTTCCTCCCACAGAGACTTATTAGCCTCCATCGAAAGAATTATTTTTCATTTCGGTAGGTGTTCGTTTAATGGCCGCCAATTAAATCCTTTTCAAAAAGCGAAATATTGTGTCGATGCCGAGAACTCTATATTTGTTGCATCAAAAGTAGAAAAGTTTACAAATTTTGCTTCTAGTCACACAAAAAATTAGTTTCAATTCAAGTTCAGTTGATAACTGATGTAAGTTTTATTTATATACTGTATAGAAAGCGGACAGAATCGTCGGTTGATTACATTGCAAATTATGATGATGAACGCGCGGCGATTTCCTTTGCTCTCTTTTAGCCAATCAAGTTCTGTGCGATTTAAATGGACCACTGAAATACTGAATAAACTGCTGCTATCTTAAGTTACATTTAAGAAAGAACTGTGCATTTTAAGTGAATTGGCAAAGGAATTTTAGCAGTGGGTCAATCGCGTTGTAAACAGTAATGTAAAGTATAAAATAAAGATTCTACTTTTTGCTAAAAGTTGCATTTTTATAACTTCAAAAAGACAAAAATTATTTCTTCTCATTGGGCGGAATATAGATTAATCTCTCTCCACCGATATTTAAATATGCGGCCTAAAGTTGACAAAAGCGAGAAATTATTAAATTGTAGTAAAACCAATTTCATTTCACCGAGGCCTTCATTTATCAGAACATTGAAAAATCCAAATCCGGAAGAACGTGCCACTTTAATTCAAACTTTTACCGACAAGAAAACCTCATAAAGAGTTCGTACCGGTTGACAAAAGAAAAATACGGATGTTATTTCCATAACCTACTGCGGTATTTACCTACCACTAATCCGACTTTTATCAGCGGATTTATTGGCCGCAACTTTATAAAAATTGTTCAACAATACATCACTCCAATAACGTTTTTAACTTAAGCTCATCGTAGCGCTTTTTCATGTCACAACACAAATTGAATGAAAAACAACTTTAAAAAAATATTAGAAACTGATTTCAATATTTAAATTCACAAAACATGAAAACATGACAAACTTTGTTTTTTCGGAAAGCTGTGAATCAACAGGGAGTATTTAGAACAAGCAAACGGCACAAATAACGTTTAAAGTTATGTTTATCGTGTTCAAACATATATAGAAATGCAAATGTTTCTGTAAATTCAAAACATGCGTGTTCTATGAAAGGCTCTTGCAAATGACCTCAAGAGTCGCTAACATACTTATGTTGTATTTTATGATTGCGCTTTCCTACAAATATCAGAATAAATAAAATCTAGTCTTACTCAGTCCTTCACGGCTTCAGCAATATTTGAACATTCAACTGTTTTATGCATTTCGGAATCAATCAGATTTACATTTCTTTATGCTATTTATGTCCCTGCCATCGATAACGACATGAAAACTAAAAATTACCGGAAGCTTATGTTCCCCCATTTAGTTGTGGAAATACATCAATGATTTTAAACATTATTTGTTGTAATTTTTTATATCGCGAAATTTTTCAAGTCTCTCAAAGCAAAAAATAATTTATTTAGAGCCAGCACTGGGTGAACTAGAATATGATAGAGGGAATAAAAAGTGGAGAGGAAGGAAGCAGAAAGATGTCGAAGGCCTTACTTTAGGTTTACTCAATATCGCAACTAATAGTAATAAGCTTTCAATTTTTAAGAGTTAATGACAAAACGGGGAAACAAGCTAATAGTGTGTTCTGTCACCCATCTGTTTGCCTCAAAGCATCTTTTTCTATATCACTCTTCACTAAACTATAAAGTAGCGAAACCATCACCACAAAGAACTAAGTAGGTGAGATTTGTACAACCCCCATGCTTCGAAGAGATGGTCCCAATCCAATTCCAGGTTTATGATTGTCATGAGCTAAAAAAAGATCTCACTTTTCGTATATAAACACATCATTTAACTGATATAGAGAATTGCTGTTGAAACATGACAACATTTGATTCTATATTCAATGTCAAGTATACTGATAAAAATAGTTTTAATATCATGATATTAAATAATTTAACTTGAAGATATCAGTAAATATATAATGCACTCATAGTTTTATACAAATTAATAAATTATCTGTGAAAGTACAAAGTACCATTTTATCAAGATATAATAGTCCAAGTTTTACCTAAATACTTCTACATATTTTTCGCTGACCTTTTTACATATGGCTCTTGTTTCCCACCTTAATTGTTCAACTTTCTATTTTTCAAATTTTCATCTCTTCCATCTGTTCATTTTTTCTCTATTTCTTTCTTTAACGCATTTTTTGTATCATTTCCCTAGTTCACTCTTTGCCCTCAACTTTCTCCCGTTTTCCAGTTTAGTATCAAAGCTTAGTTGTCCGAAAGCCGATTTTCCAAACGCAAGGTTAAATTTTTTACTCATGGTTTTGTTTCAAACATTCCAGAAACAGGTTTGATCTGTTTGGGATGAACTAGTTTGTTCCTACATAGTGTAACCTATAAAAGAACTCCAGTAATTTTTGCATACTGACTCTTGGTCGAATTTAGCCCACCTTTGAACAACCCAACAGTCAGTTTTGTTTCTTCTCCAACACATTTTTACTTTTTCTCAGACCACCTTTCGCTTTTCTATCCCTAGCTTTCACAAACAAAGTTATTCGACTGAGGAGAAAACTATGAACTTGGCCGCCAAGAATTTTTCGCGGGGGAGGGGGGACAAATGAAGCAATGGAGAAGACCGTTGTCTTTTGGATGGAATCAATTCTTTTCCAGACGAGTAACAAAACTGTGAGTGTTTTTGAAAGCAATCATACGGTGACTACTCGTCAATGAGATGAATCTTACAATCTTACTTCAGTCTTTTGACGTAACTGCTCTCTTTTTTATAAGAACGTCAATTATTTTTCTACTGAGGTGCGTTCCTCGAATGTGAGCATTTCTTAAAATTGTCATTACTACTGCCTTTAGACAATATAAATAATACGAGTATCGTATGAAGTACATTTGTGTTTAAACTGATTTGTACATGTATATACTTTGTACTGTTTAATTCGATAAAACTGTATTGCCTTTCTTTCCAGTTCTGTAAGAATTACTGTTTCGTAAATGAAAAACATAAGATGTAAAATTGTTATCCGGGAACTTTAGTCAAAAAAACCCCGAAAAGTAAAGGTTTCAATAACGCTGTATGAATTATATATGTAATAGATTATAAACATAAATAAATACTCTTCAACTTTTCCCAGCCTCAGCACGTTCTATATATGGTCTTAGATGTTTGGCGATTTTCAGCCTCAGATGTTCTTATATGAAAAGTTCTTATATAAAAAAAAGTGCAAAAGCTTTTATAGGAATTAAACCGAATACAAATGTCTTTAAAACAAGTTTTATAAAAAGGGAAAACACAAACCTACCAGAATAAATTACTGCAAGTGCAAGAGAAATAGATGTGAAGTGAAATCTTGATCCAGCAGAGCTGGAGTATTGCATTATTCTTCTTAAGGATAGATAAGATGACGTCACGTTTTTAGCCTCTAAAATAATGGTGAGAAATACTTTCGATTTCAATTCCCTTCTTCTAGAGCTTGTTCCCTTAATATTAAAAAACATGATTATTCACTTATAAAGGTGACGATATTCAAATATTGCAATATTCTCAATGGTAAATTTATTTGAATAGTATTCTTCTTTTATTGAATTTCTTTTTATTGAAAATATGGTACTATTAAACATAATTTTAGATTAGCGCTTAGAAACATGAATTATTCAGTCTTGTGCTAAAAAATGTCCACCTGTTCTCTTTGCTTAGGATCTCATGAAAAAAACTTTTAATACATGCAATCAAAAGAGCCGAACAGTTTCACCACGGGATCATAACATTCGTTGCCTTCATTATCAATACTTTAGGTAATGCATGGTTTGAAGTCTTTTTATGTATATATATATATATACTCAAAATTTTATATAACATACGCAAAAATTTATATAAGTTATAAATATTAGTAATGTCAAAGCTATATGGAAATACGAGATAGTAAAGACTTTTCAATCAATAATGAAATAATGTCTTAAATGAATTTTTAAAACAATTAAGAGAACTATAAATGTTGTGGTAAAAGTCTTACGAGTACATCTTACGAGTGGAAATGCACCTCACAGACAACAATATCTATTTCATTGCGCTATTGAGAAATAGGTTTATGATACTTTGGCCTTTGAACTACAATTAGAATGTATGTTTTTTCGGCATTTGTTTTACTAATAAAACTAAAGGTATCTGAGTAGTTTCAAGCGGTGTTTCACATGCCCCATGTATTTTGTTATAGATGGCCAAAAATTTTGTTCTTATTTCATTTCTTAACTTCATGATATAAGTCTGTCAGTTAGTCAGTTAGATAGAATTACCAACCTGATCTGAGTTTTTAAAACAGCATTTCTTTTTTTTTATTCATATGCACCGAAATATCTTAGAGCAATGCTTAACTGACGCTACTTTTTTCAGTAATCTTACATGCTATCAGGGTCGTAACGAGGGATAGTTTTGCGTGACTGATCCCATATTTTTCCCTAAAATGTTGATCCCTTATCCCAAAAACAATGATAATTTTGATCCCTGATCCCGGATACCATGAAAAATACTGCTGATCCCGATCCCACGGGTTGTGATTCCTGATCCCGGGGCTGTGATCACTGATCCCGGCCCTTTTTAGGCCTTTAACCCCTAATCCCATATCCCTTGTTACGACCCTGATGCTATGGTTATGAGGCCGCTTCGCAATCGGTTACAAATCCTACACCTCGTTCGGATAGGATGTTGTAATCGACTGTCAGTGTCACCGCCACGAAAATGAAAGCTAATAACTCAGCATTAGCGTTTATAGCGTTCTCCAAATGAAATGTTTTATTTTAGGTTTGATGGCCTTTGATGTTTTTTTTTGTTTCGAAAACCAAACTACGAAGATCTTCACGGTCAAATTCTTTCTTTCTTCGTTTCTATTCGAAGGCACTATGCACTGTTAAAAATTCAATGCCGACATAACAGTTATCTGAAAAACAAATTCAAACTACAAATAACACAGGCAAATTATTGGGTAACCTGCCGGTTAGGAGTTTTCAGTGTAGGATGTGATCCTGCAAGGTCAACTAAACAGATCAGCAAAAGACTAAATGACGTCGACTCTCACAGACTTACCACAGTTTCATTAAGTCTTAGAATGTCCGCTGAACGGCTCACAAGTTACGGCGCAAATTGGCAGCCTGATAAGAAGTGCCCTCAGTTGAAGAGACAGACCACAACACTGGGATCACCACCCTGCTCTTTATTTATGAGAAGTGTGTGGGTTCTTTTAAGTCCCTCGACAGAAAAATCGAGAAACTGGGCCTACAGTTTAACGTCCTTATCCGAGAAGACGCGAAAGTCTAACCATTTGCTCAATTATTTTAAGACTCTGAGGCTGAGTGTTGGTCCGGCCGGGAATCGAACCAGAGACCTCCCGCACAACAGACTGGCGATAACCTGGCAACTTAAGTCTAAATATTATAATTCAACTAAAAACTTGTATGTTTGTATGTAACTGTCAAACTTTTACAGCAAATTTATTTGCTTTCAGAACGCAGATTTTGCTTCAGCTGTCGAGCATTATTTCATTGTAATATTTTGTATATTGAGAAGGTATGAAGCAATTTTCTACAGAGTACAGTACAATTGATCTGAATTCCTATTCCAACAACAACTCAGCGGGGGTCTCTTTAAATATCTTTTTTATGTTGCTTGAGTAAAGAACTTCCGGCCGGTTAAACCGTAAAAATCTAGCAGAGTTTCTCGCTTTTATTTGATATTAGTTTTGTCCTAGAAAAATCAGACCACTTTATAAAAAGAATTAACAGATCACTTCTTAATCAAGTTCGTTTTATGCGGTCCAACTACTTTTGCCCGGCCTCTTATCTGTCCTCAATCAATAGCAACAAACACTAAAAGACTAGTAACAACAATTAAACCAACAATTTACAGCTTATCTGCAACTTTATAGCTTATAATAAAAAACATCATACCTCTTTGTTGTTGTGGGATCAACTTAGTTGAGTTTCAATGACATTACTAAAAAAGAAATATGGTATACCTAATGTTTCTTCGTCGTGAGTTCCGCTACAGAATGAAAACCTCACTCGACAGTTGGACAAACCAGGCGACTGAGACGAAAGGATATAGAATACACCTCATTGTGTGTTCATTTTTAAATATTTGCCTTGTGTTAAGATATGATAAGAGAATACATTTCAGGTCGTGGTCTGGATTTGGCGTTAGAGAAGCTCAACTGTGTTGATATCTATGTTTACATATTGTTAGACTGAGCATGCAGTGAAAACCATCTGAACATCAGTTATTTATAAACCAACTTATTTACCGCCGGCCTGTTAGTGTAACCAATTATACATTTTATAATATTCCAACTTTTTTTCTTAATTACTAAAATTACAACTACGTCTGTCAGTTCTTCAACGAACAAAACTTTTTGTCAAAACGCAATCTATAGTGAAGGAATCAGAAAGTCGTTTTTCCACAATACTCAATAGTTAAAGTTTTACTTTGTATTTTAGTAACAATATTTAGAATGGTAACCGAAAAACAACGAAAGTAGTTGTATTTCACTATTTGTAAGCCTTTAGTATCCGTTATGAAAAACAAATATTTACAAGTATTAAATGATAATAATCGAAAAGATATTCGGGCAATTATTGTAACCATTCGAAGCGAGAAACAAGATTCAAGAAGAAAGGAGAATGCGTTCTAATAAAGAAAGACAAAGATGGGATACGTTAATAGTAAGCGGCTGTTATCTTAAATGGTCCGTGTTGGTAAGCAATTAATTTGCTCTTAAAAAATGCATTACAATCTTCAAAATGGTTTTTCTCAAACATGAATTATGAAACGAGTCACTTCGTCTGGTTGTCCTTCAACAAGACCTTGTTGTAGAACTGACACAATCAACACTAAAAAGGAGTGAAAGATATAAATTTCCCAGAATAAGTTAGTAAATGCACTTTTGTTGTGCCTTGTGTTAGATTCTTTAGTTTTTAAAGGAAACGGAACTTAATTTACATAAATGCAATGCAGTTTTTCAAATTGATAAGTTTCACTGCATCGTAAGAGAAAATTTAATTTTTAACTTACTTTCTGGACTAGAGTCTTGCATGCACTGCTTTCTCTCCGATCAACGAAAGACTCTTGTCAAACGCCAGTTAACAATTCAATTTGTTTCACGGTGACTAAATTTAACAGTTCGACTCGTAACCCATGCTACCGTTATGAAAAACAAAATCATTTCGAAACGAGATAAGATAAAGCTTGCTTTGGGGAAGATAGTTACCTAAGTAACCAATTGAAGCGAAAAACAAAAAGGAAAGCAAAGCATATAAAGGAGAAACAATTATATTCATAAATCAATAACTATAAAAACGACGGTTTATATACTAAAGAGTAAATGCGTACAAGGCCTGGGCAAACATTAACGCCAAGATGAAAGTTCGAAAACATAAATACAAATATTTCAGTTGTGTTCAACAAAGCAACCGAAACAGTTTCATTTTCTTATTTTGTTAATTTCAGAAAATTTAATTTGAGTCCCTCGCTATGTGCCTCAGTTACAACTAAACACATTCATTTGTTTTATATTTGAAGTAAACAATTCAGTAAAGTTGTGATACATGCGGATGCTTCTTTCTCGTTACTTTTTTTCTCGTTTTTTTGTTTATTCTTTGTTTCTTTCTCGCCCTCTCCAGCTTTATCACTTAGAACTTACTTAACCCCGCTCCTTTGCCCATTTTTTATATATATACAATTATTTCTTCATTCTCTTCCACTCTCTCTTTGACCTGCCTCCCACTTTTTTCTCTTATTCTTTTTCTCTTTTCGTTTTTTATTCATAAGTACATCCCCAATACCGTTCATGTCTTTTTCACAAATTTAAAAGAGCCTGAATGTCCATGAGGATCACATTGGCAGAAAATAAAGATTTATAGCAATTTTTTAAACAAGCTTAGACTGACGTTCAAAAATGTGAAAATGTCTCTAGTTTAAACTTGATTCTTATACTCTAATATACGTTTTCAATATACGCAGTAAAAACATAGAAGCACTGTTTCCTCATATATTATTGTATCTACTATTGTACAAATATAATTCAAGTAAAACTAAAAATTCTTCCTTTAAAACCTTTTGCAAAAATGCTAAATTGAAGAATAAATTGAGCCTGGAGCTACAAAAAAAAATTAAAAAATAATGCGTCTCGGTGAAATGTACTAGCTCTCATACAAAATACGTGTAAATGTAGAGAAAATGAAATGTGCTTGTCTAAATAGCTATTTTCAAATGAACGCGATCAGTATATATATATATACATATCCTCTGATACATATCTCTACTCAACGCTTTTAGTTTGTGAAACAATTGTGTGTAACATCTTCTAGCGTAATATCGACCGGAAGACGAAGTGGTTTGCTTGGTATTAAACAAATATTGTAAAACAGTGTTAATGAAAATATAAAATAGAGAAATGACTCTGTGAATGCCATTCCATGCAGTATACAACCTAAGAGATGTAGACGTACCGTTTGCCTTTGGCTTTGAGCTGGTTTTCGCCTGAGATTCTTTGTATGTCATCAAATATACTAGTTTTCTGATGTAAGTTGCCTTTCCTGCACGCTTTTAAAAGATTCACTCCCATTTATTATAATTATTATTAAAATATTATTTTTAGACAGAAAACATGAAAAATTAAAGTCGAGGAAATAATTTATTATTGTAATCAATTTTGGCACGCAGTAATTTTGAATTTGATACCAGTAAAATTGTTGCATATAGTTTAGCCAAGTGGCGTTTTTTCAGGTATAAAGACATTTATTTACCAGCCTCGTGATGTTTATTTTATAACGCAGGTGTTCTATTTCAAGCCGACCCCCATATCTTAAAAGCGAAACAAGAACGATTGAATTCCACTTGGATGTGTCTCGGTTACCAAGGTAGACAGTTGGTTCTAGGACAAAGTTTCCGCGGCTTCTTTCACTTCTGATACCGTATTTCTGGGTCATTGTCAATATTTTATTAAAATTGCAAGGTTAATATTGTTAAGTGGGATAAGAAGTGGTGTGTCTTTAATGCCATTCATCCCTCAATCACACAAGTAGCCGGGGTTTACAGTAAACAACAATAGCACTTGTGTCTTGTTACTAAAAATTAATTACAGTAAAGAAACGTAAAGGTACAAGAGCTCTTTTAGATGAAAATAAATACAGGCTTTCGTGTATTCGTGTATTCCATGTTGTAAATGGATTAGAAAAAATTACTGAAAGCAAAATAAAACTTAAATGTAAGTTTTTTTAAATACGTTTTCGGAAAACATGTATTCAAGTCCTTTTTGGCTTTTCTTTGTGTCTTGTGGCAGTGCGGCATCGTCAAAGACACCCAAACAAAGGTTATAAACCATGAAAGCACTTACTTTCACAAAAAAACGCTAGTGAAACTGAATTTAGTTAGCTACCACAATTACAAAGCAATAAAGCCAATATATTTCAGCCTTTGTTGAAACTTGAGAATAAAGGTTTGTCAAAAAGTCGACATGCTTCATCCCTACTCTGTGTTTATCAGCCATTGTCTTTTGAACGTGTACTGTAATGACACTTGTGCAAAAATTCACCGATTCTAGCGGAACAGAGGTAAGACCTTTGTTTGTTGCTCGTTATTCTTTTTAAAAAAGGATTTGACACTCAATAAAAAAATTACATTTTGAATAATTTATCTTTCAAGTGAACAACTACTTTTGCTTTTACTTTTGGAGTTTAGAATGATTATTTAGGAAAAAGAAGTTCAAAAGACGTTTTTTGTGAACCTGAATTTTAGCGTCGAACTAAAAAAGCTTTTTGAAAATTCAACTTATGCGTGTTTGTATATATACCAAAAACGAGAGGAGACGTGTTTTTCTGATTATTTAGCCACCAGAAGTTTTCGACTATTTTAAAAAATCTTAAAATTGTGATAATATTTACATCATTAGAGACATGTCGCCCTGTTTTAGAAAGCAAACCTTCTAGGCAAGATTTTAAAATGTCACTTTGTGCAAGTCATATTTAATTAGGAAAAGAAATTCTATTATACAATTATTATAAAGAAAAACAATAAACTTCAAATTGACTTAGAGACAGAGCATCCCTGGAAGGAATTAAACATATCGCCTGAGAATTTTCATTTTAAAACCTCAACCTAAGTTTGTTGTCTTAGCTAGTCTGAGCATGTAGCTAAAATACTTATTAGAATCCCGTAAATGTATGATTAGTTGTTTCAAAGCCCTGATTTAGATTGATTTAGCTTAAATAACTGCAAGTTCATATATCTTCGGTTATCGTTTAGACCGGGCACTAATTTGTTCTGACGAAACGCAAATCGCTGTTTGGAAAAGCTCTGTACACTACTCATTAGTCACTATGTTATAACTTTTAGCTTAAAACTTCAACGGTCAATTTGCATCGGCTGGCGTATAACTCCAACGCTAGTTGAGTTAAATTCCTGGCTTCTGGTAAGATACTAATGATTTTAAGGAAAAAATAATCGAAACTGAGAGAGATATTTATTTTTTCTTATAATTTTATGATATATATTAATTGGTTTTAACTTCGCCGTTGTTGATCAGTGTGCATGTTGAACTAGCAGGTCCCACTGAGATAATCCGACTTTGATTTTGCTTTGCCATGGACGGAGTGAAGTTTTCTGGTTGTTACGGGAATTTTTACTCGTACTATAAAAGATTTTGGCATTGAGTTCAGAACCGAATGGTCAGTTAACTTGAATGCCCAACTGAGAGAGAGACAGGTTAAAACAAATAGTAATTCATGTGGAAAGTCTACTGCCTCCAAACTATCAAGAATTTTTACTTTAAGACCTTTTAGTAAGTCAATTGTCTTCCGATCCCTTATTTGGCTAACACAAAGCTACACCAAAGTTTACTGACTTACCGCGAAAGCGGATTCTTCAGTTTGTGTTCCGATAGGGATTCAGTATTTACTCTTTAATACTATCCTTGTTTTCCTCACTTTAGTTAAACCAACAAAGCAACATCTATACTTGAATACAGAAAAATTTATACCACGTGACAACCTGAATTAACCATAATCACGCACAAAATGTCCATCTAATAATATCTTTCCGGAAGGAATTGTTGAAAAGGTCGGCAGAACTTAGAGATTATACGATTGTGAACTATATACCAAAAGGGAGTTTTGAAGAACCCAAGTAAATACTTTACAGCCTTTAAGTAAGGTTTTGAAAAGCCTTGCAGTAAAATATACAAGTTCACTACAGATGACTTTAAAATGACTTGAAAATACGGAAAAATATGGCCACAGAAAAGAAATTCTCGGAAGTAGCGGCACGAACAAAACAGTAGACAATGCGGCACCGTCTGTACTTGTCTCAAAACATTTACCGCACCCAAGTCTTTAGTCCTTTCACAGCGTTGAAAAGCAATACTTATACAGGAGTATAGAACTTTTGTTATTATCAACTTTTTTGTGTTTAGAGATTAAGTTTATACCGCGGTTCAAACATTGGCTTTGTGAATGATCCTGATTGTGGTTATAGGTTTACGGAAATTGAGTTTCTATATACACGGCGCAACAATGGCGTTGAAAACAAATTCACTGAATTCAAGGGGATTCGAACTCGGTGTTATAGCTGTGTGATACTTCTCCAGTACTCTAATGTTCGATAACCTGACTAGCTTATGAAGAGGAAAAAACTCGATCTGTTAGTGTTCACGAATATTTGTATACTTCAAATAACACAAAAACTAAATTACAATCTTTTATATAAAAATATTGGTTTTCCGACCAAGGCTAAGTATTCTTTATTTTTGGCAGATGAAAATATTCTTGCAACTATGTAAAACATGAAACCAGTAATTTCTTTCTCAAACATGCCAACTTATATTCGTAACAAAATCTGAGCGGCCTCAGATATACTCTTAAAATATTCATGAAACTTGGCCAATTTCATCTTCAATATTCTTAGAAAAGATAGCCTTCGTAGCAAGAGCTTTCGTTGCAAAAAAGCGAAAGGAGAGGGTGGGGGTTTGCGGCGGACAAGTAGAAATTGTGACCAAAAACCCGCAATGAAAACTCTTGCACGAGTGTATCTCCCTAGCTTAAAACATTCACTTGGGATAAAAACAATGGTGCCAAGATTGAAATATGACCCTCCGATACTTCAGTTCTGACTAGGTCCGGCAACTTGTGGTTCTTCATTGCTAGTGTTTTCACGATCTGCTTCGACGCGCATGTTTTTGCTTAATTCTGGATTAATGATATCCACCACTAACGGTAACTTTATCATGGCTTCGAATTATTTTTTGTTTAGCTGCATGAGGTCGGTAAATGAGTACTAGTGCGCATGTCTGCTGCATGGGAGCTGGCCTGCGATCGATTCAGTGCCGGATTAGAAATCGGAGATATACAAGTAATGGTTCAAAGACTACTTTAGCTCCAAATCATTTGAAAAATATCGATCCTTAAATGATTTGGTAGCAACTGATAACAAATAAGGGTGTTAATAGTACTTGTAAAGCAAAGTGATCAAGTCGAATGCCTGAACATATCCGGGATATTTACTACTTACTATTCTTCCTTCGCAAATAATTATTTAAAATAATGTATGTCTTTTATACAAGAGACAAATATGTTATATAACAGCAGATTTAAAACAAATTATGTGTTTGAAATTGTTTGATTTTTGGTGTTCTTTTTTCAAGTAAAATAATGTTTTTGATGACTTTAAGTGGATGAGATTGTTGAACTCCCCCTGCACAGGATCCTACTCCTGATTAACAGATGATGTTACTCAAAACAAATCTAGATCTTTGTGCTAAACAAGCCGGCAAAGATCTTATAAATTACTGCAATTTCAGGCAAGTAACGATATCAACCATACAGTTATATTATTGGAATCAGTACTGTACGGTCAATCCACTTTTCTTATTTCGCTATACGCAACTAGCCAGTGTGATACGCCGGTCTTCGGACAACCTTAAGCCCACAAAAATTGTATTTTTGGAGTTTTTAGATAATTTACTGGCTAATTTAATCCCAGAAAATATCAAAAGAACGACCAAGAACAGGCGTGGAAATTTTTAACGGTTGGTTTCTTGATTACGGGGAGTGTCACATATCGATTTCTCCACGAGAAACGTCATGGCGACGTTAGGGGTGGTGGGGTTTGGAACTGTGACGTTTTTTAAGTAAACAACGTGGGAATATCGATGATTGAGGGAGAAAACTCAAACTTGTAAAGTTAAAGAGATGTTTATCCAAGAGTTGCAGCCGGCTTTGAATGTCAGCAGTGAAAGGCCGTTACTTTATTAGTATAATTTTTGTGACGAAAGGCCTTATGACGCCTCTCGTCACTATGTCATCAGTTTGAATGAATGAGTGAGTGAGTTGTAACCATTCCAATTGAAGCAGGTGTTCCTAGCGGTTATTCAAACACGTGGTCGTCGTCAAGGAGATACCGCTGGCTAAGAGAACAAAGGCTCGGGTTACGAATTGGATCGGATTATTTCGGATTACGAAGTTATATTAAATTCTAATAGTCCACGAGCAAAAAACGATTGGAGCCTTCCACGTGCTTTCTATTTGCACTTTTCCCTTTGTTTCGGGAGCTCTTGTGAAGGTGAGTTGCTTTAAATACTTCTTTTACAATGTATTCAATCCCTTTTGTATCTAGAATTAGGCGAGACTTTTTATGCATTTGTCATATTTGTTTTTCTAAAGAATATTTCACTTTATCTTCTGAAATCATAGTTCACTATGCAATAACCAATACTAAAGTCGCTACTCGTAAAAAAAATTGAATTTTCATTCTCTTAACTTAAATTACCGTTGTTATGTATTCTGTCTTGAGCCACATGCAGTCTTTGACTGTCTATTTTTCAATTGTGTCACTTTATTAACAGTCGTAAATACTTTCTGTCAAGTTTCCAGACCCCCTTTAATACATTATAATGAGCTTTTCAAAAAAATTAACGGTTATACTTTTAAAAATGTATGTTAACTAGCATACGAAACGTCGAGTTCATAAAATGCAGGTTTTTAAAATGTTTATCACCGCTGTTTGTGTTTTATTTTTTATTAAAACTTGAACTTTTTAAAATTTCTTATCTAGCGTTTCAGAACATTCATGGGATTCAGTGATCAAATTTGAAAAATTATTGATTTAACTGCGGCGTCCAACAAAATAATTTATATTAGTATCACCCAACTAGTGGACTATTGCAAATCCTGCATTTTAATTGGCTACGCTACTAGCGGACTATTAGTAATAGTCATCGAGTAGCGAAATTCGCACGCTTTCTTTCGTTTTATTCCCAAATAAATCTTCTTTTAACTCTCATTTGCTAACTTTATTATTGCTTTTTCTGTTCGACTAGTTGGGTGATACTAAAACAATTAGACCCTTCGTCCTTAACTTTAAGGGTCAAATTGTTAATTAGAATTGATTGAATCAAAAGACAAGTAATGTAAAATCATGTAGTACTTTCTGCGTATTGTTAATCTGTTTAATAGCGAATTTCCCTTTATAGAAGTTTAGGAGGCATTTATTAACAAAACAATAGATCGCACGTTAAATTTAAGAAAAACATCGATTATCTCTTCTGACGTTTCTCAGGGGAGTGGGGGAAGGAGAGAGGTTTGAAAAGAAACGTCGCCATGACGTTTCTCGTGCAGAAATCGATATGTGTCGCTCCCCTAAGCTAAATACTCTTTTTGTTATATATTATGTAACCATTTTGCAAGCTGACACTGAAGAGAATGTGAAGGCACAGTTTTAAGTTGAATATCGCACAATTACTATTTATGCCGCTTCGTTGACTTACCATTAGATGGTTGATACTAAACAAGGGCTGCGGGTTAACAGCTGAATCACGTTACATGATAAATGCAACACATAAAGATAAAAGGGACGGACGATTAGATATTTGAGATAGGGTAGAGAATGAAGAGAGAAGGAGAGAGGGTGGGCAAATACCAAATCAAAAGTCATGGAAAGTTTTAAGCCCAACAAAATATCTTATGGATAAAAATGCTTTATATATTTCTGCTTTTCCTCCCCCTTCAACTATGAAATCAAATTCGTACCCAGGTTCATTTCACTGAAGAAGTGATGGCGAGATGAGTCTGGGTACGAGGTTGCTATCAAATGCTCGATCTGTCCGTAACCTTCGGATCCTGTGGTACTCAAGTGTCACGTTTTGTGGTAATGAGTTCGACGAACTTTGGCATTTTCTGCGCTATTTAAATAATTTCTTCGGTTTTGTCACGTAAGCAATTGAAAATTGCTGATTGTAAGACCTTTTTATGAAAATAAATGACGTTTTACTTGGATAAGATAAAAACTTTTCTATAAATTACATAAATACTGGTAACAGTTTTCGCTAAAGTACCAAACAGCAAGACAAAAGAATGAGGACGACAGAACGTAGCTGTGTAACACCGAGAACAGATACTCTCCTTTTTACTATTTGAAAACAAAATTAAATCAAAATAT
>JAOBRB020227713.1:0-11896 GCA_027575285.2 Zoanthus pulchellus
GAACCCACGCACTTGTCGAAAAGAGTAGGGTAGTGATCCCGGTGTTGTGGTCTGTCTGTTCTTCTGAAGGCATTTCTAGATGATATTATCTGTGATCCGCTCCAGCGGACTATCTAAGACCCTCAACTGTCAAACATTGTACTGATTATTGTAAAGTGCCTTTGATCATATCCATATGGCAAAGGCGCTATATAAATGTTAAAGTTTATTTTATTTTATTTTATTTATTTAACTCCAAGCCTAACCATAGTACCAATTATCACTATATGGCTTAAACTCTACGTATGCTCTGATTGACTTATTTTCGGTCTGATATTTTCACATATCAGACCAATTACCATGGCAACCGGTCTGGACCTAATATCAACATTGCGACTTTGTTTTCTTTTGACATTGTCAAGAACCGGATTGAGTGAAAATCTTGCCCCAGTACCACAAAACTCCAAATAACTTAATCGGGGATTAGGATAGGATTTAAAGAGTATTATTTTAATAGGTAAAGCAAAATTCTGTTCAGTTTTGCCAACAACAAAACATGTTAAATCCACCATTCTAGACCAAAGCAAACTAAAAAAGGTAGGAAATAGGAAAGAACGTTAAAAACCCGGCTTAACCCTTTCAGTCTCAGTTATATTGTTAAATTCTCCCAACTTGAGCTTATACTTTTCATTGAACAAGTTTGAGAGAATTTTGCGTTTGATCTTCATTAGTTTGCTTTGTTTGATCAATTCTCACTTTCTCATTACTAAATGTTTTATTTTGAATATGCTATGTAAGGAGAAGTTGGGTGCTGATAACCGATTGGGACTTAAAGGGTTAAACCTGGGTTAGCACTAATCGGGCCCTTGGTACAACTCTCAAGTTTGGGAGGTTTTTGAAAGATAATTAAGTTTAGTAATTATTCCACTCGCGCTTGTTCTTTACGAGATTGGTTATAGCCAACTCGTCATGCATATGCAACGCTCATAGAATAATTAACTATTATTCCAAGAGCGCGCGTTGGATATGAGATGGTAAATAGCAAACGAGGAGCGTAGCGCCGACGTGGCTATAATTATCTCATATCCAACAAGCGCGAATGGAATAGTTGTTTTATTAAATTTCATGAGTTTTCCGAACCCTTCGATACTTGAAAATAGCAAAAAACGTTAATAAATTGAGAAACAAGATCTTTTTGTTAGTTTCCATATACGTATGGTCATTTGGTATATGAGCTGATAACCGAGATTGATTGAACCAATCAGAATGCTAGAAACGCAATATTCGAGGTTGAAAATTTAATACTTGTTAATTATCCATATATAATATAATCTCAAATATATAATATATGTTAATGAATTTCCTTTCAAACCCTATAGCAACTCGATGCTCACAACCTGCTGAGGCCAGAAACTGTGGAATCACTTTTTATAATGTATCGGATCACCAAAGATAAGAAATACCAGGAGTATGGATGGCAAATCTTCCAAGCCTTTGAAAAACACGCCCGCATTTCAAGCGGAGGATACTCCTCTCTCAATAGTGTCAAGAACTTGGATCTCGGATACAGGGACAAAATGGAGAGTTTCTTTTTAGGCGAAACTCTAAAGTACTTCTTTTTATTATTTAGTGATACGGAGATTGTGCCGCTGGACAAGTTTGTATTTAACACCGAAGCACACGCGTTTCCGATACGGGAATCTTGATAGAAATTTTTGTTATTTACAAAATAAAATTAATGTATAAATTCCCGATATAATGATATATTTGGTATATATTTACAAGAAATAATGAAATCAGAAGACAAAATGAGGAAATATTGGACTTTAGTATAATTCCTAGCGGTGATTCAGTTTACAAAATGGCGGCCAGGTTTGTTGCTGCTTCTGTGTCGGAAATTTTTTAAAATTGTCGTTCTATTTTCTCGAATAATCACTTTAGCAATTAGAGTAAAACAATCAGTCACCTAAGGCTCTGTGACTTGGGCGACTACTTGTTAAATTGTAACATTTGTCCAAATTCCTGTCCGCCTAAGCCAACTCAGCTTTCTTTCCTTCCGGGGTAGGTAAATGAATACCAGCGTCTACTGGGAGCTAACCTGCGGTGGCTTAGTGTCCTGTCCAGGGGGAGTCAAAGACTCTTAATCCACATAACATGGCAGAAACCGGAGATAAGCCCCGGCTCCGTAGACCACTAGGCTCGTAAACTATTTAGCTAGCTGCTTGACTATTTTAGAAATAGATAGTGAATATAGATTGCCTATAGTAAATATACTTGTTCGTGCTATTATAAGTTTGGCGATAAAAAGAATTACAAGAAGTTGTTGGAGTAAACTATATTTTGGTTTGTTACTGACTGAAGTAACTCAAATTTACATAAACATATTTAAGTGTTTTGCATAAATGTTAGTTCTTACAACAATAGATTGCGGAGATTAATTGTCCTAGATCATTAAGTTTAGTAAATGTTCTATGATAAAACAATGCCTCAGCACTTCTTTTGTTATACATCTTAAATATATAAAAAGAAAAGTTAATTTCAAAGTTTCAGCGGGATTGACATGTCTCCATTTGGAAAATAAAAAGAAAAATTGCCGAGGCATTACTAACTAAAGAACAACAATAGGCAAGGACAATCAATCCCACTGAAACTTTTAAATTAACTTTTCTTTATATATATTTTAGATGTATAACAATAGAAGTACTGAGGCATTGTTTTATCATAAGAACATTTACTAAACTTAATGAACTAGAACAATTAATCTCCGCAATCTATTGTTGTAAGATCTAACATTTATGCAAAACACTTAAATATGTTTATGTAAATTTGAGTTACTTCAGTCAGTAACAAACCTGATGATGGACGGTGGAATCCGCCCGGATTATAGTTTACTCCAACAACTTCTTGTAATTCTTTTTATTACCTATAGTACGACTGCTAATAACAAAAGATTAATGACAGAGGTAGCGCAGTATATTTGTTGGTTTAGCGGTAATGATAATGATAAACTTTTATTTATTCTCCTTATTAAGGCTATTCTGAACAAATTTACAATAAAAAAGAGTAATAATTATCTATCTAATCTATCTACATTACCTAAACTAATTACAATGTTTCTAAGAGATAAAAGGGTATATTAAAATATCCATAAAACTATAAAAGACGAATATACCAAAATGAGAAGAACATTGTTCAGAAACTGTCCGGTGCAACTCAGCCCTAAGGGATCTTTTGAAACCTGCAAGTGTCTTACAAAGTTTGATTTCAGGTCTTAGTGAGATTTTCCAACCTCAATACGGAATCTGTAAAACAAGCAGACGAGTGTAAATTCTAAAACTTGTCAATCTACAATGCACAAACACCATGAAGAGACTTGGAGTTGTTTAAAATTCTGTGCTCTTTAGACCTTTAGCGTTAAAATTAACCAGTTACGTTTATTTGTCAGGCACTGCAGACACGGGGTAAAGGTTATGATACACTACGTTTTGTGGCAAAAAAAAAAAAATATATATATATATATATATAACTTCAAATTAGCTCCGTATATTGAATAATAGTTCACGGGACTAGAGACGTAAATTGACAAACTTTCTCAAAATTTGTTTAGTTTCATAAAGAAACATTTAGCTGTTTTTTTAGTTGTTTTCTATTCACAAAGTTTAAATCCTGTTCTATTAACCTGCAAAATAAAATTATTTCAGTAAATCAAAAATGTGTTTTTTCGCCGGGTTCCAGTTGGGCCCGACTGACGGGAGAAATGACGACGGCAGTTGTGAAAACTAGCAATTCTTTCTAGTTTTTCCGTTCCAGAGGCATCGAATATTTTCCATTGCGTCATCGCATGAAATTCGCAGAAAAAAAGTAAAAGATTCAGCTGTGAGTGAAAACAAAGAATGCTGCTCGAGTTTTTGGTCTCCGAAGTTTAGAGTTTTTTTTAACCAGCTTTAACCCTTTCAATTCAAGTTTTATTGTCAAATTCTCCCAACTTGTTCCTATACTTTCTATTGAACAAGTTTGAGAGAATTTTACTGTTAATCTTCTGTAGTTTGCTTTGTTTGATCAACTCTCAGTTTCTCATTGCCAATTGTAACATTGTATATGTGTTTTGTTAGGAAACGTTGGGCCAGCCCTGTTTATCAATGTTGCAATCGGCGTCTAGTTCTGATATAGTCTGTACAACAGAGAATTTAAAGTTAAGAACATCCCGCAAACATTTAATTTTGATATTTTATTTTTCTATATTGAGTTGCAATCTATGCAGCCGTTTATATTTTTGTTAATTCGGTAAGACTTTGCAGAAAATCGAGTTTGTTGTCACTCAGGTTCGCGGGGGGTCAATCATTTGACGTCATTTACCCAAAGCGATGAGGAGGGACGTCTCGCACAACCTTTGCACTTTCTACATGTATTAAATTTTGTTAGTAATCTTTTTAAAATAAAATTTTTCTTAATCATCAGTAACTTTATGTGGTTAATATCAAACTGACACTAAAATCTATTCATAGGGGGAAAAAAGTAATAGAATTATAAAAATATTTTTTGGTAAAGGCAGTCTAAAAGAAAATTTCAAGATTTACTTTGAAAAACGGTTTAACAATATACAAATCGATAGAGAATACTTATGAAATCTTTCCAGATTTCTAACAACGCTTTCACTGAATTTTTTTTATCAAAGAACGTTTTCATTCAGTAACTGTAAGAAATGACAGTTGATACGTTTCGACTAGGTGAATAAATTAACATACAGTAGTCTTTGAAGCCTGTACCTTAAAAAAACCTCCCTCGCTAATTTTCTACAGGTAAAAGCCACCGCAAACTATTGTATTTGTAATGACTATTAATAAAAGATATAAAAATCCAATGTTATGTTTCTACGCCATTTACTGACCATTGCTTTTTATTTCCGGACAATGAGGGATGGGCCATTAAAAACTTGTGCTAAGCAAAAAAGGTACAAACTTTGCTATCAGGTTTAGACTTGCACGCAATTTAGTTATCCTGTTGATGAACATGCAGTGACTATTTCCGCGTGTCTAAAGTAGCAGGTAACAAGTGGCAGGTAGCAGGTAACAGTAGCAGGTAACAGGTGGCAGGTAACAGGTAGCAGGTAACAGGTGGCAGGTAACAGTTGCAGGTAGCAGGTAACAGGTAGCAGGTGGCAGGTAACAGGTAACAGTAGCAGGTAACAGGTAACAGTAGCAGGTAACAGGTAGCAGGTAACAGGTAAAGAATAGCAGGGTAAGAGGTTCTCAATGGCGTTAACCGTTAGCCGTAAACCGGTCAAAAATTTAGCCGTTAGGCGTAAAAATGAAAGAATTTTAACCGTTAGCGGTAAAAAAATGTTAACCGTAAAAAAATCTAACCAGAAAATAAGGTATTGAAATCTTTTGTTGAGTCTGATGTATTATGTCTGTTATGCGTTGCTCTTGTAGCGAGAATTACAATCGAAACCGGAAGTGTCGAAAGCGTCTGCATAATCTATCGCATGGACGTCGTTTTTGTTCGAGTTGACAGACGTTTTGACAGCTCTAGTATTTTACGACTTTCTACTTTGCTGACTGGTTGCGATGGTTGTACTGAAAGCGATAGTAAGACTATCGCGCTGGAAGAAGAGAAGCCTATAAAAAGATATAAGACCAGGCTTAAAGTCGCGGACGAGAATAAATTATTTTCGTCGTTCCAAAAAACTATTATCGAGTTTCTTGGGATCAACGAGCAAGCTCAAAAGTTCGGCTTGGGGTCATTTGACCTGAAATTTTACCGCCTGACGAACTGAATTAGTGGCAAAAGCCGAAAGGTCAAGCAAACTAATCAAAGAAGGAAAGATTCCCGAGGAGTTCCTATTTTACAAGTATCTCAATGACACAACATCATTTGTCATGATCGACAAAAGCAAAGCGTCAGATTTCCATTGGGATCTCGAGGTCTGTGAGTTTTTTGAATCTGTAAAGTACCTAGGTGGTCAAAAAATAATTTTGTATCAAAACCCGTGTACAACTTTCTGTATCGTTGGATCCTTGCCGGACCAAGTCAACCAAAATATGAAAGTATAAAAAATATATAAGAAAAGTTGACACACAACGAGAATAAATTGAATTTCAAGTAACTATATTTCGATCGGCCAGACCGATCTTCATCAGGTTATAAGGTATTTTTACACAAACAAAAGTTATATATAGTGAAAACGAAATATGATATGTCAAACTCGTAAAAAATCTTAAAAATAAAAACCGTTGAAAGGTGGTCAAAGAACGCGAAATTTTCTTCGAGGCCCCGGATTTCATGGAACTGCTGGACATGGAGGAAAACAGCAGTTCACCACCTTTTCAGATTTCAATCCCTGTGGTCCATCCCAGCATGTTTCTAATCGCTGTAAGGCAGATTATACAACAGACAGTGGGATAATTAAGCCCCATTTGCAATCCTTTTATGTGTTTTCAAGCCATCCAAAAGCTGACATTAATTACTTAGTGAGCAGTGATCAAGTCCAAGTTATAGCCTATAGGAGTCTCAGTTGCTATTGACTGGACAGCCCTTAAGCAGGGTTGTCGCAAACTTAATTCCAATCAACTTTATAGGTTAACCCGATGATCCTTTTCTGCCTGGTATCGAATTCTAGTCCTGTTCCTAACCTGAAAAAATAAAAGCGGATCTCATTACGAGTACCGATGGTACCTTTATGATGTCCCTCAACGTCCACGATGCCAATTGGTTTCCATTACCATTACCATCCAAAGTCAGTATCTGGAGAGGACATTCGATCGCAAATGCTTGGGATGGCAAAAACTGTACAAGTCTGTGATCGATGCTTGAATAAACAGCCTGCGAAGAACCACATTGTTGCGCATAATACTTCGCAGTGCAACAGTACCAAATGCGATAGGCGTCTTAAAATGAAAACTGTTTGTCATGAATGTCAACGGAAGGGTCATTTCTTTTAACTGCCTGCTTTCAGATGCTGCGAATCCTGCCTAGAGAAGTCAGTGCAATGTAGAAAGGTTGCAGTCCTGGCTGTTGTTACAGACTTAGGGGAGTGCAATAAGCAGGCCCTACTAGAAATCGAAAAGATTTCTGAAAACAACACAATGCCGCCGAAACTTCTTCTCCTGACACCACTTCGTGATGTTGTTCACATCGGTAAAAGTGTCAAATGCAGCTGGTTGAACTGGTTTATAAATCTGGGCCCAGTTGTTCAAAAGCCGGCGGTTAGATTCTATTTTATAGCCGCTCAGATTTGATTGTTTTTGGCTTGTCTTTGGTTAACGGCGACAACAATTGCCGCAAAACCAAAGAGATGCGACTCATTCACCGATTGGGTACACATAATCCCAATGGGATGAATGAACGCTTCACTTTTTCCTAAATTATTCATGTCACGTTTCTTTCTCTTCGTTCGTTGTTTTTGATTTCCATGGCCCCATGCCTATATAAACTCTACATTTTCTCTTTTTCCTCCCTTTACGAAGGACTAACGTCCGAAACGTCAGTAAGTATTCTCGTTTTTACGGTGTAGAATTTACATTTTCATTACTAAATTGTTTCTTTAGAAACACCGACGCGGCTCAAACTAATTTACCGCTAGTTATTTTTCCGGTTAGTACTAACCCAGGGTTAATGTTTAACCCACGATCTTGTTTCCAATCTTCCAAGAAAAGATTTTTGCTGTAACTTTGGAATTAACAAGACTTTCCCCTGAAAAAATCCAAACAGTCTTCACAAATAACCATTTACCTTTCTTAAAAAAGAAATTCTTGCTTGAATTTTTGCTTAACTCAGGGTTAAACTTAACCAGCCTTTGAACAACTGGGCCCTGAATGGGCCAATGTCTAATCTAGTATTAATCCGCAGGTTGAGAGACTTAACATATTCTATGTCCGCAAACTGCTTAGAAAGATGCTCACCTTGGAATGCGTACGAAATATAGATACTATGGCAGTGGAACTAATAGTACGACTTACGAGGCCTGAGGTGATAGAAGTGTTGAGTGAGGTGTCACTTGTGGTACACACACTGGTTCCGGAAAAGTATAGATTTTGGACTTCTAATCAACAAGGGGTTTTTTGCCACCCCGTTGTCATCTGTCCAGGACCTCTTGCCAGTATTTTGGCCCTTGATTACGACTTTAACACTCGACTGATCAAGATAAGGCTTCATCAACCAGCTGATGTAGCAGAGCTGCACAATGGGCTGAAAGATTTGAGAGATTTCAGCAGCGTAGCCTATATAGCAGAGCGCGGTAATGCTTACATAAGATTTGAAGTCGTCCATGGAAAAGTTAGGCTTAACCCCAACTCTCTACGCTCATGTGCTGATTTAGAGAGAACGCTAAGTGTCTACAATCTGTCAGTTGATGGAACCGTCTCTACTCTACGAAAGCGCCTTTCTCAGCACTTAATGCAGCTAGAAGCCAGGGTGACGAAGAATATGTTGCAAACTAATGTACCACTTTCGAAGCCTGCAGCTGTATGTGTGGCCAGCGACGACTTGTTACTGTGTACTGACGATGGTCACCAAGTTGATTATCAGATTCAGCTGGAACGCCGAATGGGGTTACAATAAACGAAAAGTTATGGAAACTAATAGCTTATCCAGAGGGAATTCATCACTTGGAGTCGCGTGCAAAATCTGATACTTCAGTTGTTTACTTAACTCCGCCAAAAAGTCCCCATTGTAACGGTGGCCTGTACAGTTTTGACATGGAATCTAGTGAGGTAACAAATGTTCCTGAAAATATGAATGACAACTGCAGAGAGATCAGGAAAGTTGCAAGATTCAAAGGGCACACTAGTTTTCACAGATGTTGGGGGTCGTCAATTAAAGTGGTACAATCAATCCATTGACCAAGAAAGTTGAAACTCTTGCCGGAGATGGAAGCGAAGGAGCGCAAGATGGGACTGAAAAAAACTGCAGCTTCATTCAAGTGTACAGCATTTGCAGTGGTTTAGATACACTTTTCACAACGGATGCTGCTGCAAGGAAAATCAAGCTTATGACAGGTTTCTAAGGAAAAACAGACTTTTTAAAACACCATGGCATTCTTTATGATACCTTTGGTATTACTTGCAAAGCCTCTACCTCTCAGCCAATTACGCCAGAGCAGGTCATTCAGAATCTGAAGACAATAGATGAGTACATCAAAGCTACGGTGATGAATCTCAAAGGAACACACAACCTCAAGGAGGACTCAACAACTAATGGTCCTCAAGGAGCAGTGTCCCAGATGACACAAACCTCTATCGAGCTTTTACTGAATGGTGTGAAGAGCCTTATGAAAAAAGTCACAATTGTTGATATACTATCGACTGGAAAACGTTACTTACTACAACGGTAATGAATTTACACGCGGTTTTGCATTTTAAACACGAAACATTTGATGCCCTTCAATATGCCACAGACTTCGGCTTCATATCGACGGAATCGTTGAGGCGAATAAAGAAGTGGGAGGCGAAATACTTTACACGCCCATCGTTATACTATCCACTGAGTACCACAGACTGGAATGTCGTTCAAGGATGTAAGGTTTGTGACTCCACTTCCTCCTGATGAGCTTTCTAAAGGGGAGGAACAGAACTGTCGTCCTGTGCATCAGAGAAGCGTGAGGAATGAGACTACTAAAGATAAGGTAGGAGCTCTTCCTCCGGCAGTGTATTCAAATGCAAATCTTAATGCCACTGCAAGGGTCTTCTTTCCAGCTGACCAAATTAAACAAACGCACATGCGCTTTTCGGATGTGTCCGTGTTGAGTTTCGTAAGTTTCACAGCTAACCCTCGCGTCAAATGCAAAATTCAACCAGGTAGAGGAGTACGAGAGCGATTCGGATGACAGTGACAATGACGTCGGTATTGAATCAGACAAGTCAAGGTCTGGGCAAAGGTTAATGTTTAGACGTACGCAAAATGGTAAGCCAGGACATACAAACCTGCTAATTAACGCCTTGTGATTCATATAGAATTATTGCCATTGACAAACAAAGAAAAGAAACACGTACAATTAAATACACTTCTGACACAATTTACATGTACATGGATCTGTCGTTCCTAGTTTATTTTCCTTTAAGTAATTTAAAACTCTTTCTTATTTTGGTATTCGTTATGTTTTTCTACTGTAGTAAAAGCAGAAAAGCTATATAGTTTAAGGAGAATGTACACACAGAGAAATACTTTATCTCAAATTGGTCTAAGGATTGTCAGTGTGTTTTACAACAATGCAATTTAATATTTAACTTCTCAGAACAATAGCAATTAAATTTTAACAACTCCTGTTAACCATAAAGTAAAAAAATAACCGTTAGCCGTAAACAAAGCCAAAATATTAACCTTTAACCGTAAAATCTACTACCCCATTGAGCAGGGACAGTGGAGCAGGAAGGGAGGGGGCTGGGGAGCTATAGCCCCTCACTTCCCAATAATTTTACCGCCATTTTGAATTTTCGAAATTTCCCCCAGACCCCCTATACTTACTCCCGCCTTCCGCGGTCCATAGGCCCTCTAATAATAAGTCTGCTCCTCGGTCTCTGTTCAGACCCTCGCTTAACAAGTAGCAGGTAACAGGAAGATTTTATTTGACTAATGCTATTTATAACAAAACATTTGTAACAAAACAATTGAAAACAAGTTGTAAAATGAACAATATATGGATCCCGTTTTACTCGATTGTATATGTTAAACGTTTTACCATATCATGCCAATCTCAAACCAAATAATTGGAAGGAAACATACCAACGTAGTAGAAACAATGCGTGAAATGGAATATGAAACTCTTTCATTTTCCATACATGCTACAAAACCAAAACTCAGTTGACATGTGTGTACTGCATGTTATATCTATCACAAAACATTGAAATCGTTCATTGGACACAGAGCAGTTCAGTGACCATTCAACTAGGAAAAGCTCACTCATTTGTCGAGAGCGAACGTACGAATGTCTGATTGGTAGCAGAAGCTCTATTATTGACATGTTGAGCCTATTATTGACATATTGAACCTATTTTATCTAAACAAGGCTCGCTAGGTTGGCGGAAGTCTTTGATTTTTTTAAAAAAGCTAGTTGAAGCCAAGGAGGGGAACTCGGGTCGTCCTTTCGAATTCCATAATCAGTTCTTTAGTTTTAAACAAAATGAGGAGAAACTTGAAAGATAATTCGAAATTTTGGCTCGTTTGCATGGAAGCGCTTTTAAAAGGTATCTAAATCAACTTTAAACACTTTCAGTAAAAATTGGTAGGTTTTAAGGGTTCAGTGGCGGATCCAGAAATTTTAGAAGGGGGGTGAATAATACAAATGATTTACCAGTGGCTGTAGGAGAAGAAGGGTGGCAAGTACAAAGAATGTACCAGAAAATTGAAAAAAGGGGGGTGAAAATTCACTTGAAAAATATGGACTGCCGGTCGTTAAGTAATTTGAAGACAATGTCCGCCTGCCGAACGTATGGTCACTAGCTACCTTTTCTTTTTGTAGCTATTGTTTTCAAACAGTTTATCACATTTCGATTCGATACAACACAACCAAATCTTTAAACGAATGTCGTTTCTGTGAATTGATTAAAATAGTTACTTTGAAATTGACATGGCTTCTCTTGCAAGAAGCATCAGAGGCAGCTCAACAAAAAATTAAATTGCTTTCTGTTGTTGAAACAAAACGTTTTGAATCAAAAAACCTCAGGAAATTTACTTTGTTGGTTTATAAATGTTTAATTATCTCAAATTTCTGTAGTGTTAAGCGGATGAGAGTCTTTGACTCCCCCTGGACGAGACACTAACCCATCGCAGGTTAGCTCCCAGCAGACGCTGATACTCATTTACCTACACCGGGAGGATGGAAAGCTGAGTTGGCTTAGGCGGAAAATCAATCAATCAATCAATCAATCAATCAACTTTATTTAACCACGAAAATTACAACAGCAATTACGCTGGTTTACAT
>JAOBRB020227824.1:0-11896 GCA_027575285.2 Zoanthus pulchellus
GGGGTAGGTAAATGAGTACCAGCGTCTGCTGGGAGCTAACCTGCGATGGATTAGTGTCCCGTCCAGGGAGAGTTAAAAACTCTCATCCGCTTAACACTACAGAAACCGGAGTTAAGCGCCGGCTCCATGGGCCACTTGGCTCGAAAGGATTTAGCTTAGCTTAGCTACTATTACGTTCATTCAATCAACTGTTTGACTTCATTGTTTTCTTTTGCACCTCGACGTTACTCGTGAACATCACAGGTTCTTAGACGGAGGTAAACCCAGAAATCTTCGCCATTAAATGCTTTTTTTAACCTACGTCGGTTCCACTTAATATCCAGCACACAAAAAGCTTGTAGTTTTTCTCTATTTTTTTCTGACAAAGTCTTCATACTTAGCTTATCATTTGATCAGATTTCAACCTGGTTGTTATTCTAAAATTGACTGTTCGTATACAAAAACGTCCACTGGAGTTTGTCTGGTCTACAATTCATGCAGCCTTGTTTGATATTTAACTAGTTAATGGCTCAAACTAACTTTAATCCGGGAAAAGAAAGACTGGAGTAGGTATTTTACTGATGAAACATGTCCTTCGTACCTTCTGAAGAGAACATGAGTAAACACTCGTGATGCATGCAGTAAAAGGATTTCGCCTGCACGAGAACCCCCACAAAAATTGCAAAGGTTTTCTTCAAATGAGGGAAGGACGACTGACATGTTTAGATATCTTTTATAAAATTATTTTTTGCCTCAGCAAATAGGAAAACCTTTAAAAACGGTTAACATTTTTAATTCTATTTTCACTTTTTTCACAGATTACTTTTAAAAACAGATTTCCCAGTACGTTCAGTTGGCTGATGACAAATTTATCTTGGAAGAAAAAACCAATTTTAGTGGAATGGCGATGGCATATTACTAAGATAACTTCAGCTATAGTTGACAAATGTGAAATCTATTCCACAATCTCCATGGTAAATATCTAGAATTATCGTCTATGCATGTGGTATAACGTCAATTCTGTTGGTCATGGCAGAAACATACGAATCAACCGAAGCTAGTCTGGCGACAAGCGAGCCGATTCCCGAATCCGAGTCGAAGTACCCAGGAAATCCCGAAGCACCCGCCGAACCAGTACCGAACTGGCCGCAAGCGATAGATGAGTGGGGTTTTGCGTGGCATTTCCATCACTATGGAATCGCAGCGGCATTTTTACTTGTAGCTGCTTTCGTGTTGTTCGTCTTAATTCGAACCCAACGAGCAAAAGCAAGAAACTACAAGCAACGGTGGATTAAAATCATAGTTTTAAGTTTACTGTTCGTTTTTAATGCTACTCGCAGCGTCTCTCTGTTTGTGGATCCCTATCACTCGAAGAAAATTCTCCCCAGGCCCTTACTGCAATTCGTTTGGGGTCTGGGTCACCCTTGCATCATCACTACATATGCGCTGATTTTTGTGATACTTAAAAATGCTTTGCTGCTCAAACAGAAATTTCAAAACTGGTACACAGCAAAAAATATTGCTCTCGTGACTGTTCCCTATTTTTTATTCGTTTTTGCGGGGGAACTAAGTTTTGGATTTTCCCCACAACTGAAGGGGATAGCCTTTGCGTGCCAGTTATTGTATGTTGTGCTGGGTTTTGCTTTATCGGGATTTTACACATTTATAGCTTTATTGCTATGGTGGAAATTAGAGAGACTGCACGAAGTGACAAAACATCGTGGCCAACGAACAAGGACTATCTTCCGGATTTGTGTGGCGACTGCCATTGGTGGGTTTGTTCTGTGTAGTCTACAGTGTTATGGTATGGCAGCGGTGTACAATGTTTTGTCAGATGACGATTTTGCTGAGCCATGGCCTTGGTTTGCGATCAATACTGCACTAAGATTACTTGAGTTGTACCTTGGGATAATGCTGTACTTTGTCACTACACACAATTCAGGGGGGACAGTAAAGAAAATTGAGGTAGCCCCCATAACATTAACTCAGTCTGGCCAAGAAAAAAATGAAAAAGAACAAAAGAAAGAAGAAAGTCTGACTCGGATACAGATTTCTATTGAACGTTCTTGAGGCAATATTCTCATATCAAATATATAACTACATCAAATATTTGATTATAATGAGAGACGTGAAATTAGCAGAGTTGGGTTGAGCAGCTATTGTGTTGTTTGAAAAACGAGAACATTCTAAGAACATCTTTATTTCGACGAAGTTCCAAAACTAAACTTCAGTTTCAAATATGAGATTATTGTAGTCAACATTCAAACGTACAAGTTGTACATTAACAAAATTGCTATAGATCAAAAGCTTAAATATCCTAGGTTCGCGCTATGAAGCAATCCGCAAATTGTTTTTCTATTTAAACATTACCTTGTAACCTAAGTTTCTGTAGAACTGTGTCTTTACTAACAAAGACGTAGCTTTTAACCATCACATAAAACTGACGCATCATATATGTATATAAATAGTACAAATACCCGAAATATCGTTAATTTTAGCGTTATTGCATGGTTATGGTCATGTCAATTGATCTCTGATTGAGGTGCGACTAAGTTTAACTAAAATAAAGGGAAAACATTACTAAAAGGTATGAACCAGTATTAAGTGCGGCAATTCTTACTTGCGTCTTAAATCAATTTCTCAGTTTTTGGTGAATGGGAAGACGATAAGTTGAGAGTCAAAGGAAACAATGCATTTCCTTAACTCTTTCACCTCAACTCCCCACCCACAATACATCACACCACGCACTAGCACGACATCACACACTACATCACCACACACTATACCACATCACACAACCACACACTACATCACCACACACTATACCACATCACACCACCACACGATACACTACCACACACTACACTACCATACACTACACCACATCACACCACCACACACTACACATCACACAACCACACACCACAAGACACTACACCACCACACACTACACCAAACCACACTCAACATAGACTGTACACTATATCTTAATGTATTGTAATTTGTATACCATATCTTATTGTACTGTAATTTGTATACCATATCTTATTGTATTGTAATTTGTATACCATATCTTATTGTATTGTAACTTGTATACCATTTCTTATTGTACTGTAATTTGTATACCATATCTTATTGTATTGTAATTTGTATACGCATGCAGAGATTTTATCCTTCTCGACATTAGGAAAAATCTAATCAAACTGAACAAAATTTGCACAATATTAAGGTAAAAAGGATTACAATTTTTATTGAATTGTAACATACAGTAAGATTTGTCGTAGGGCACGCAGTGGTTGTTCCTTGTCTAATAAATATCAAATATATCTTTCCAGTTATCAGTAATCAATACACGATGAACTGTTTTTCTCTAAATGAGAAACCAAACATTTATCAAAAGTTTGAAAAAGGTTCATTGCATGTTTACACTATTTTTTCCACAAGAACAAAATTTAGCTGAATATCTTCGGATTACACTCATGAAAATGTGTCATAACTACGGCACACTTAAAAAATAACTACATAAACTATATAAGTTTTCTTTCTATAAATTAACAATAAATCTCATTTTATTTCAATAACAGACCTGACACATTTAAATATCATTTTCGAAACCTTAAACTAATCTTAAAATGTCTTCATAATTCGAGGCCGTCGATGTTCTTATATAGAGTATATTTACGTCATTTACGAATGAAACAATTTTACTGAGATAAGCCTCATATACAATTTTTTAAAATTTTTCAGTTATTTTATATACATTCAATATCTAGATGTTCTTCAATGCTTCTACACACCTTTAAAAGTAATCACTATATTTACTGTATTTTGTTTTGGGAGCAATAAATAAGAAAGTTATTAATCATTACTGCGTGAAGGGCGCAACCGTTTCAACTATACTAATATTACTTGTGAATTTCTGACACTTTTTTGAACCCTTTGGAAAGCATCTGACATCAAGTGCATGGAAACACGCTAGACATGGAAAGCGATACATGGCGAGAAGAGAATCTTAATACAGACAATTTTTTAGAAGTACCAGTAAACTGTGCCTAGGGTTATTTTTCTTTAGGTTTTTGCTATCTGAGCCTCAATTTGTTCCTAATTTGTTCTTATTTCTGCGAGAAATAATGAAAAATATCAAAACAAAAAACAAATTTAAAACGGTGCTGATTTTCTCAAGAACTTCTTTGGGACAATAGCAGATAAACAAAACGTGAAGCAGTGCTTCTGTGTTTATAATGGCCAATATGCAACGGAAATTCACAAGATCCAAAAATGTTTTAACCACAAAAATGTTCTATTTTCGGTCAATCTTAGAATCATTGTTCTTCTAAAATTGTTTTTAAAAAGCGTATAAATGACTCGTGTCTGCGTTAAAATTTCATTGGTTGGCACTCAGTCAATAAGAATACGTCAAAAATATTGGTCTGGTGGAAACCGTAGTAAACAAAAGTTGACGTTTTAACACTATAACAATACTTTCATAGGGAAAAATAACATTGATATCATATATTTTCAATTGCCAACGCCGGTTTTAAAAATCAATTTTTTCACAAGTATATTTATTTATGTGGAAATAGGTAAGAGATAAAACACGTGCATTTGTAAAAGTGCCTTATCAAACATGTTTGATTTTACAGCAGGTTTAATTATTGTGTTTGCGTTCTGTTGCCACGATGTATCTTTTGATCATGGCTTTCGGATTCCTCATCACCTGAAGTTGAAAGAGCCCGGATGTATTTTTCACGCGTCTCGTCGCTATACCAAGCAATAATATTTTCTTCGGCAAAAATTTTGTTCAAGTCCATCGAAAGTCTACTAAAACTCGCTTCGTCTATCCAGTCATCACAAATAACAATGTCACTTAATTCCAAACCAGAAGGTTTTTCTTGTCCTTTCTGATGCTGCTGCTGTTGTCGTCGCATGTGTTGTTGTTGTCGATCCTGTTTTTTGCGTTGCAATTGTGACGAGCGCGTTTCTTTTCTAGCCGACTCAGTGTTTTCACCAGCCACCCCACCACCAGATTTGCTATCTCCACTATCCGTTCTGCTGCACTTAAGAAACACATTATCTGGATCAAAACTTAAGGCTGGCATAGGCTCTGACGATTGTGGTGACTCATCACCAGTAAATCCACCATTGTTGTACGTAACTAAGTTCGTGGGCGATGCCTCAGTAAACAACTCGTCGTAGGTTGGTGGAATCTGATCATTTTTTCGGTTAACAATTGAAACTTTCTGGATGAAAATTATAAAGTATTATTTATCAGTTAGCATGAAGCAAAATAAAATATAATCAATAATAGAAAAATAACTATAGCGGTAAACTAGTTTGAGCTGCGTCGGTGTTTCTAAAGAAACAATTTGGTAATAAAAATGTAAATTCTACACCTTAAAAAAAACTTACTGACGTTTCGGACGTTAGCCTTTACTCTGACGAAGGACTAACGTCCGAAACGTCAGTAATTAGGGATCTTAAGCAATGATGACGGGAACGTGAACGAAGACGGCTCCAAAAAATCATCTTCCTGGTTTATACTTAATTTCTTTGTAAGGTTCATTAGGTTTTTTACTTCTTTTCTTTTTTTTTGAGAAAAGAAACAAGATATAATGTTTCTCTATGAAGCTAAACAAATACTGAGAATGTTTTTGCAGTAACGTCCACCTAGTCTCGACAACTCCAAATCAGGTGTTTTCACGTTGTAAATTTAGTGACAACTCCGTGCACGTGCTCCGCTCGCTACATTCCAACGTGCAGCTATTGTGTTTTCTATTGTTTTCTGCCGTCGTCGTCGGCGTCGCCGTCCTCGTTGCTCAAGGTCCCTAGTATTTCTATTTTACGGTGTAGAATTTACATTTTTATTACTAAAATATAATTAATATTGTATAATATCAAAAGGTGTAGTATTTAATTTAGTAATGTATGGTATACAAGGTGTGATGTAGTGTCAAGTATAGCATTCTATAATATAAGATGTGATATAGAACTAAGCATTAGAACACACCTTTCTATGATTTTATCAATGAAAAAGACCCGCGTGATGTTGGGAGAGACACGCGAACGTTGTAAAATTACGAGCCGCAGGCGAGTGATATTACAATGTTTAGAGTGTCTCCCTATCTGTCTATCATCGCAAGTGCTTTTATTTCGCCGAAAAGTCATTGAAAGTTGTGCTCTAACGCTTTTATGATATACTATAAAGTTGTAAACTTAACTATAGTATCGCCATACAGTTAACATATCCGTCAGGGAGTGAGACGTGACATAAAGTAGAATCACCTGCTCAGAATTAACGCGCGTGAAAAAAATTGAAAAAATTGCGAAACAAAACTTAATTGCGATTCTGAGCCGGTGATTCCACATTGGCGCCACTCCGCCAACATGGCATATATTTTCTCCCAACTATCCTCAGAATCGCAATTAGTTTATTATATAACTACGATATAACGCGAGCTCTGATTGGTTCAAGTCCATGTTTTATTACACTGATATATAATCATGGTTTTTGCTTGCTTGTTTTGCCGCTGTTTGGCAGAGTGCAGTGGTTTATCTTTGACTTTTTTGTTTAAACAAAAAACACTTCTTTAAAACATGGACTTGACTTCATTTGCGATAAGTTCCAATTCAGAAGAAATTCAACAAAATGCATGTCAACGAACAAGAAGCGGGAAAACGTCGTTTCATCGACGTAAACAAGGAAAACATCTATTCGCTTGTGGACGAAGTCCAAGCCAAAAAGACTAACGAGTCTACAAAATGGGCCGTAACTGTGTTCAATAAAAGTTGCAACAATATAAATGTAAAAACGAATAATTTGTGTGACATAGTGTTAAGTATAGTATTGTATAACATTTAATATATTTTTTATTATATATAGAATAGCATAGTATAAGGTACGGTGGCCCACAGGTGCAATACAAAATCAAATTCAAATGCACGAATACAAATTGACAAAATTCAGAAACACAAATTCGGAGACACAAATACAAATTGAAATACACAAATACAAATTGAAATACACAAATACAAATTGAAATACACAAATAAAAATTCAAATAAGCAAATGTAAATTTAAATACATGAATACAAGTGCTGGAGGACTGGAATTGAAGTTTCGAAATAAGTCTGCTGGTTAAGAGGCCTAGGCTCTACACAGAAGTATTCGAATTTGTGTTCGCGTATCTGAATTTGTACTTGCGTATTTCAATTTGTATTTGTGTATTCGAATTTGTATTCGCGTATCTGAATTTGTATTTGCGTATTTCAATTTGTATTTGTGTATTTGAAATTGTATTAATTTTTTGTATTCGAATTTGTTTTTCTGTATTTTGTCAATTTGTATTCGTGAATCGTGTATTTGAATTTGTTTTTGTATTGCACCTGTGGGCCACTGTAATAAGGTATGATATAGATTGCTAAGTATATACAGATATAAGGTGTGCATGATACAGTGTTAAGTATAAAATAGTATAGTATAAGATGTGATATTAAAGTGGCCCATAAATGCCAAACACAAAAACAAACCTCACAACACAGAAACAAATCACACAACACAAAAAAATCACACAACACAAAAAAAATCACACAACACAAACAAAAATCACACAACACTAAAAGTATAGAATATATCTATGAGTAAAATGCAACATAATAACAAACGAATCAATCGAACGATAATTCACAATGTGATCCAATATGTCTTAAATTCAAATAAAGTTATTATGTAATTCGTTTATAATTAAGATTTATCTTCTAACAGATAAAAGCTATTTAGCTAAGTGGCGACACCTTTTACTTGGTAAGTGTGTGTCATGCGAAACTCACACAACTCAACTCGTTAGAATCTTCCTACTTACCAAATCATCTGACTACTTGTATTTTTAAAAACTCTTTTTGTTGTTCTTGTTAGCCGATCGATGACGTTTATTTGGAAATTATCTTAGAAATTGAGGAATACGAGTCAGAACAAAATGGAGAAAAAGCAAACGAAATCTATCACGTTTACCAGTTTAATTTACCACCAACATATATTTATTTAACTTCTGATTGTAAGAAACTGTTTTAGACTCCGTTTAAATACGCAATATTTTTAAAACCGACTGCAAACTACGTATTTTGGTTTCTATGGTAACAAAAATCCTAATTTATGAATGCAAAACTAGTTTTATAAATTGATAACTGATATATCGTAAAGAAAAGAATTTTTCTTTCACTACGATGAAAATTATAGTCCAAAACATCTTTCAGAAAAAACGAGCGAAAAAAATTTTCTTTGCTGTTTAAATCTTTCTCCTCTAAATGCAAATGAATGATTTCTTTAACACGGATTACAATAATAGCTCGTTCAAAGCAGTGTTTATGACCGTATTGTGGTTTGTGCGTTGTATTGCTAGTTAAAGTGGCGTCTCTTTGTTTGACAGCGGTACGTTTAATCACCTCTTAGACAATTCATACTTCAAGACCTACAGAACTATATGTTAATCAGTGTTTTGATACAAGAGCTCGTCTACCTAAATCAATCTTCCGCATATAGAGTATGACAAATCTTCAGAAACTTTTCTTCTTCCTGACTAAACAGTTACACAGAACTTCCAGTGTTGCTAAATAATGGCGTCCAAAACCAAACCGTGAAATTATAAGTGATTTTTTCCTTTCGAAATGGAAGTCACTTTAGAATTACAGACGTCATAAATATGTTAAAGGAACACTTTTTTTTATGGTTTTGGAAATTTGTAAATAAAAGGCTCACATAATTTAGAATCAATTTTTCTAGAAGAATTTTGGGAATATTGGGAAATCAATTTATTTTACGATCGAATGAATCATAATTTACTAAATATGTCCAGCTCACAAAAAGCAATATTTTCCACTGTACAAAAATAACTAAATCTTCTAACACAATACGCAAACTTGTCAGTTAACTAAAATCAACTTTCTATTCTTTCAGTTTATCAAAAGTGAGTTTAGGTCTTTAAACTTCAAACAGGACCTAATAAAGTTGGTAAGAAAAATAAACAAAACTGAATTAAGTGAATAAAGAACAAGCAGATTTAGTATTTTGACAAATGTAATGAAGTATTTTGTTTATCAAGCACCGTGGTCTACATGCAATCTTGTGAGGTTACAAAACCACTTAATCAATGCTTTAAATGATTTTGTTATGGATGATATCTTGTAAAAACAAAAGGAACCGAACTAATCCAATGGCTACCCTATTAAATGACATATATAGGCACATTAAATTGGAAGACCAAGAAAACAGAGAAAACAAGAGCATGTTTCTACAGTTAGCTAACTGGAAAAAAAAACAATGCATGATTTAAGAACTCTAAGAATCTACTGTTATATGGTAAATAGCTTACGAGGTTCAATGTTTTTTTAACTATTTAAAAATACGAAAACTGATCAATGCGTGCCTATAAGTTATAAGTCGCTTACCGAATCACTTGACTCGAGATCCCCAGTAAAAGTACTATCTTGCTTGTAAGAAAGTCCTTCCTTTTCTAACGTTTCTCTCGATGACAGTTCGAGCATGTGCAGAAACTGCACGACTTGGTTTTCGTTTTCCAGTTGTTGAAGAACTTCCACAACATAGCGCTCCGCGTCGCGTTTGGACCGTCTTTCATTTCGTTTGCGATATCTGTGAATAAAGTAGCTTCCTATGGCTAGAATTAACAGAAGAGCGGCTGAGCCCGAAAGAATCCAAACTAGATTGGCTTTTAGCACGCTCTCAGGGTCATCTTGTTGAGTATTTTCGCTGAGATGTGTCTTCGGAATAACAGTCGATGTGAATTCGGCTGAGCTAACGACATAGCGACCAAGGTCAATGAGAGAGGTAAAAAACAAAACAAAATCCACTTTACAGACAAAGGTGCTTTCCATATCAACTCTATTGAATACTTTTTATCTGTCTTTGTCTTTTTGACGAGTTTTCACTTACAAACATCTCTTGTTGCCAATTGAAGTCACTACTATAAACATAAATCCGTGTGCGCTGAAATACCACTTGAGATGTAGTAGTATGTTGGGGTATTTAATCATATAGTCACAGCATAAAGTCCAATATCAACCATCAATAGCTTTAACCACATCACATTCGAAACAGCAGAGATTCCCCTTTCATTTTCGCACGTTTGACCACTGACGGAAATGGAAAAAAACTATAAAACAATCTGTACGTGAACTAAAATAAAATATTTCCAAATACGATGATAAAAGAAGGAAGTGAGGTTTATTTGTGGAACTTGATAACGAAGTGATATTATTTACAAATATTGCCTTTGTCTGGTTTGATTTATGAGTGATTGAGATAATTATAAAATGTTGTATAAATGCATACTTCAAGGCATGGGAAAGAATCGCCTTTAGCAAACCAATGCATTTAATAGATAAAAAATATTTCAAACTGACCAAGTACTAATTTATCTCCTCTAAGGAAAAAAAAGATATTCATTTGCCTCACTCGCCCAATTTTACAAAAACAAAAATAAGCAAAAATACCTTTAAAAAAATAATAGCCGCTTTGATATACTCATTTTCTACAATATGTCGCCAATGTAATGAGCAGAAACCTTACGTGCTTTAGCGAGCAATATTATATTCTCTCTTCGTGCTAATAATGCAATATAACAAACTGTAGCCAAGTCATTTTCAATTGATGAATGCAAGAGGGTATGATAAAAGAGAAACGAGCAAGAAAATAAAAAAAACGTCCAATATTAGAGGCAGTACATAAAAATATTTCAGGTATCGGGTGTAGGTGAATTTTCTCGATCTCTTACATCAAAAACTTAGAGTTTCCCTATTTACTGAACAAGTGGAATACTTAACAGTTTCCCATATGATAATGCGCGCTAACTTAGTTAAACTAATTACTTTTAATATCACTAACGCATACATTCGTCAACTTTGTATTTTCTGTCATACCATTCTGGCTAACTACAATAGCTCTTAAATTTGTCAACTAAATTTTAAATTATTTACTTTTCTTAAACATCTGAAACCTACAAAATTCGTGAAACTTGTAGATGCAGAACATTTCCTATCGTCCTTTGCTTAGACTTCTTAAAGCCGAATCTTTTTGAAGACCAATGCTTTAACTGTGGTTATAAATACTATCTGCAAACACTTGCCTCTTTGATAGTCCGAGAAACACATTCTCAATAGACGCTTATTGCATGTCATTCAACTATATAACACTCTCTTATACATATACAAAAAGTTAAGTTTTTTATACAATTTATAGTTTTAAACGTTTTATATGATGCAGCTATCAAACTGAAAATTTTGAGTCTGCACAAAATTCTACTAGTTTTTAATTGAAATAAATTGTAATTTCATGCATCTTTTCTGCAGTATATAGTTGCTGGTGTATTTTTTTATTTCCATTTATTCATTGTTTAAGGGATATTCTAATGTAGTAAGTACTTCCAGACAACATATTATTTTTTATCCTATACATACTGAGATTTTCGCGCCAAAAATCAATGAAATAAATTTCATCCCTGTGCGTGATTGCTGGCTTCTGATTGGTCGGACGGTTTTTGTCACTAGTGAAAAATATCGTCCGAACAATCAAAGGCCACGGTCAGCTCTTTGTCACTAAAGAAGAAAATTGTAGAGCTCTATCAGTCTTTTCTCAACGACTGGCAAGCAACGGCGAGTTGTTTTTCATTTCTCGTCAAATAAAATGGCATCAAGATTTAAGGATTTAGATGTGTCTGTGGAGGATTTCATCTCAGAACAAGAAAACGAAAGCACTAAAAAGAAAACTTTGCAAAATGTAGCCGTGCTGCAACAATTCCTAACATCGAAAAACGAGGAACGAAAACTTGAAGAGATCCCTCCAGAGGAGCTGAATGAATATTTGAGCGAATTCATCATAACAGTCCGCACCAAAGACAAACAAGAAGAA
>JAOBRB020227935.1:0-11888 GCA_027575285.2 Zoanthus pulchellus
ACGTGTTTCCCGCCATTTGCAAGACCCAAATGCATTCTGGGATACCACGAAAATTTTGACAAGGACAGACAGCATTTATTGCAGTAATCATTTTTTTAGAGTCTCTGTCGCTTTTTCTAAAGAAACAATTTAGTAATAAATATTTAAATTATACAACACCGTATAAAAGAAAGAATACTTACTGACGTTTTAGACGTTAGTCCTTCTTCGGAGTGAAAAAAAAGCTACTCCGACGAAGGACTAACGTCCGAAACATCAGTGAGTATTCTTTCTTTTATACGGTGTAGAATTTACTATTTATTACTAAATTGTTTTATAAATAATCGTTTACCTTTTTTCTTAAAGAAAATAGAATATCCAAAGCCATAGCCATGAAGACTCAGTAAAAACAACACTTTATGAAAGCAAAGAATGATAATTCGTTCACGAATCGGGTGAACTAACCAATGACAGAGCTAGTACTTGCATCCACAAATCTTCAGCTGTTGGAATATAAAGTGTCGGAGCTACAACTTCTGTTCGGCTCTAAGTTATGATTGGTTATTAGCAACGAGAGCGCCGTCAACGTGAACGACAACGACTCGGAAAAATAATCTTTCTTGTTTACTATATAATGTTTGTTTCGGTCTTTAGTTTTGTTTTGCTTGGATGTTTGTGAACAAAAACGATTTAATGTTTCGCTAATCAGCGGAGAAAGTTTTAATTCTGCCTGATGTTCTCGTAGTCCGACAACGCTAGAAAAGGTCTTTTCACGTTGTAATTGCAGCTTCATCTCAGTGCTCCGCTCGGTGCATTCCAATGTGCAGTTATTGTATTTATTGTTCTTCAATGTCATCGTCGGCATCGTTGACAATGCACCTGAGAAACCGGAAACAGTAACCACCGATTTCTGGCAGGCGCATAGCCCGCCTGTTTTTTCTTGTTAGCCCATATTTTCACGTTGACAAGGCTTGTGCTGATGCAAAAATTTTTCAAACATAGAACAACTTTATATGAACAAAACAAGCTCAGGCTTGCAGTTGAAACTTTACTAAATCTTGTAATATGTTTGCAATGTGGACAGTAAGAACACAGAAGCACCGTTTTACATTTAGCATATCCATTATTGTCCCAAATGATATGCAGATTTATTCATGTAAAACTAAAAGCTCCTGAGACGATCAGCACTGTTTCTTTGGTTTATTCACTGAAACCGCTCACAGAAAAAAGAACAAGTTAGAAACAAATGAGACTGGAATACAGGCAAAAAATTATAAACATTGAAGCTCAGGAAAAGTTAATTCTCAAACATCCTTAATTCGGCCAATCTGATCTAGACTTTACTATACTAGGGTATAGTTTAATTTCGTCGCAACTTCCCTGTGTATGCAGTAATAGTTGCTTATAAGAATTAACGGTTGATGGTACTTAATGCAAATTTAGTCAATCAAGGTTCTTAAAAAAAGTTGTCATATTTCCGTTATATTAAATTCATCTGAATATACTATATATGCTAAAAATATCATTCCATAACATAGAAAAAATAAATTATTTATATACCATAGAGCAATGCCTACATGCAGTTCTGTGCAGCAGGCTCAGTGATACTCTCTAAGAAAACATAACAAAAAACTCATGTTGATTATCAAATTCATAACAAGTTCAAGCAATGCATAAATTATGAGGAATATTAATGAAAATTAACAAATAGATTCCATGTTGCTGTGCGTCTGTTCAGTAATAGATCACAGATGACGTCAAAATGTGCTAAGAACAAAAAATTAATAAAAGCGTTTTTATTTCGAAAGAAGATACAAAGCAGGGCCGTGATGGGTTTTTGTAAGCGCAAAAAAAGTTATTTGACGTCATTTGTTAGCTATACAAAATGTAGCAAATTGATTGGTTCCTGGATGCAGCAACGAATTGTGATTGGCTAAGGAAATTTTCCGCCATTTTGAAATTTTTTTTTCCTTCGGCTGATGACGTCAATCTTGCGTCTGTCCTCTAATAGATCATAGGCAAAAACCAATCAAAATCCGTGAATATCTTGGGTTATTATATAATCTTCAATAGATGACAATCTTGTCTTGTCTAGAGTCTAACTAGAAAACCCTTGGTCAATTAAGACCCTAGGTATCTCCTAATTCATTAGCTCAAAGGTTCTGGTACGAAAAATACAAAATCATTATATAAAACAAATACCGCCAGATGCCTAAAAATGAAACATGTTTGTAATGCAAATATAAAAGGAGTGCAAAATAAAAGTATGTATGTACATATATGTATTCATTATCCAACTGCACGAATAACCGTACAAATAATAACACCATGAGAGGGTCTGGGGCGAGTACAAATAACCAACTGCCATATTGTACATTTTGAGCGATGAAAACTTGTTTTGCCGCGCGCGTGGCAGTATTTAGTTCTATTTTTCCATGAATAAAAGATTGATAATAAATCACTTAATAGACAGTTTAGTATGTAGTATGGCTGATATTTTTACTCGTCCTGTGTACTACAAGACTCGTAAAGATATCCAGCATACTACATACTAAACTGTCTAATAATAAAATATATCACTATAATATATGTATCTTATAATTCAGCAGTTGCTACCTTTCCCATTTTCAGCAATCTCACTGATAAAATATAAGAACCTAACTTAAAATTTCAGCCTACATAGGTTCTTACGTGGAGGGAGCTTAAAATGAAATTTAAAACTCCTGCAGGTTCTTGCACACGGGCTTACTAGTTCTGTAATAGGGCTTGCAATTACGCCGGTGTATAGCGTTTTTTCATAAGAATCAGTACATCTTTACGGGGCTCATTGTTCTTAATTTATTGGTGATTTCTACCTCAAATTGTCCTTAATTCTTTTCTTATTTCTATACTAGCAGCTCAATTTAAAGAAAAACACATAATAGAAACAGTAAACGCATTGCAAAACGATGTACACCTCGCATTTTTATAATAATAGAGTCTTTGCAGTTGGGGTCAATCAGCTATGACAGAATGGCATCCAGAAATAGAAAGAGATGGTTGACATTAAGAAAATGGAAAAGTTTCAGCTCTTTACTTCAAATTAATATGTAAAAAAAGGCAAGCAGCAGAAACAAGGATATATTCTAAGGATTTGTATAATTGGAGAGCAATGCTTGCTCTCCAGTATTATTTTCACATGCATTTCCTTAGGAAAAGTTTGATTTTATATTCTCTGTCTTTTTTGAAGTTCTTTACGTTGAAACTTGAAACTTTGCCTGCTAAGTAATTTTAACCTGCTCTTTCCACTTCTAAACATCCAGTTTTGTCATAACTAATCAATTTAGGGTGGGTGTAGTCACGTGACCTCCAAGGGCAAAGGGTCTATTGTGGAACACCATGGAAAGAGACTTCCGTTGTTTTATGCAGTGTGCTTAGTTTTAGTTAAATCTCTACGTAAAACATTCTCATAGATATTGGGAGCCTTACGCTCTGGATAATTTGAGCCTCTTATAGGAAGCGTGTAAATGGTTGTAATGTATGAATCATGCCACCTATATCAGTATATGCAACAAACAAACGTCTCAAAAGTTGTTTACGCCAAGAAAACTTGTATTATATTTCTCATGTTTCCCTCTTTTTTCTCCTTGTTTAAGGTTGAAGTTCAGCAATTTCAGTTGAAAATCTTTAGTTAAACAACTCTCTTGCTGAAAAAAGATAGCTCAGTATAATATGTACAAAATATATAAAAGGGAAACGATTTTATATTGTATCTGTTTTTGTATCGCATGTAACACGCGTACGGAAACTGATGTTTATCAAATGATTTTTTGTGTCAATATATGAACTTATTGATAGTCAGAGACGGAAGTTGTCAAGATTACTTTAATAATGAGAATACAAAACTTAGAGTTTTGTACCGCTAATCAGGGTACAGCCGGTGCCAGCACACTATTTCGGTTTGATAATCCACTTAATTGCTTTGTTTTGTTCTTTTCGTAAAATTGTCTCCAAAAGATGGAAAGCTACAGCAAATGCATTATTTTGATTTTTTGTTTCAAATCTTGAAGTATGTTTGTTTTGAATAATTAAAAAGCTTATCAAGTTTTGTTTTATAATGAGAGTTGTCTGTCACTGTCGATGATGAACAGATTGACATTTTTCTTTGCAAAGTCTTTTTCTTTGCTTTTTTTAAAAGCAGTCTTTAGAAATAATTAAATTTATTTGTTTTTTGGTGGTCTTGCAAAATTATTTTTAAAATTTCGCCCTCCTCCTTTCGTTTGCACTCTTCACTCTTCAGTGCGATATCTGCCCAAATGTAACCTTTGCTTTTGTATGGATTAAACTTAAAGTTAAAGCAAGACTTACAAGTCTTAAAAATAACATCGCTTTATTGAAATTTTCCGAGCACGTTTTCTTCAAAACACAAATACGCGACTGATTTTATATATAAATCATGCGTGTTTGTCGTCTTTAGATGGTCTTAGATAGGGTAATTGCAGAATTGTTCAAGATGTTTTTAAAATAGGTGCCAATCTCAACAGGTTACGAAACTAAAAGTGAAACTCACTAAAAGATATTACACCTCCACTAAAAGTCAGTAACATGCAACACGTTAGAGTTCCAGGTCTTCATAATATGAAGATTAACTTTTGGGCATTCATTTCTTTTCTTCTTGGCACTTATTTTTGACTTTGGTTTTAATTGCTCTTTAGAGAAAAAACAATTCCTGCTGAAAAGAAGACCGTCCTGTATTTTGTCCTATTTACATATGTCAGCTTTTTTCCGGTTGTTTTGCGATGCATTGAAACGTGACTCTTGCGTGCTGAATCTATGCGCCACAAACATTTACATATACATCTCTAGTAGAGAATACTAATTGTTTGAAAATATATATTTTGTATTTTAATTTTTAGTTTGTTCTCGAAAGCGAAACTAGATTGGTTCTTGGCGCATTTCAAACGTTCCCGTGACATTACCGATAACATTATTTTAAAACGCCAAAAATTTTCGTTTTGATGTTGTTTATTCAAATCTAACATTAAATATTACAAAGTTAAAATTGCTTTGGATAATCTAAATTACTAACAAAAAAAGTTTTTACCAAAATTCTTGTAGGAAAGAAATTCTTTTAATGTCAGCAAAGTGATTGACGTCTTGTAGGTCAATAAAGGTTTATCATTGGACCAATCAACAACAAGAATTTGAGCCTCCCACAATGCCTCACGCCATGTTTTCGCCATATTCATCACGGCAATATGTACCTTGGTATATTGATGGCTGTTACTCTAAGCAAAGTTAACAGGTTTTCTTAGTCAATAAAATTAATGCCAGTTAAAGAAGATAAGAAGGAGACACATATGGTGGTTTTTATGGAGATAGCGGAGCAGATGAATGGCTCGCAGGCTGTAAACAGTAAAGTAAAAAGCGGAGAAGCAGAATGCTGGAAAAACACTTCAACTACGAAAGATGAAACTTCCTCTCATGCTCTACTTGCGTGTCTACCTTTTGAAATATCGCCATGGCAAGTCTACTACTATGAGGATTTCACATTAACTAATCTTGCCTCAGGTTTCTTTGGGGATATATATAAGGTATTGTTTTTTACATTGGATGTTAGATTCTGTTAGTTTTTTAGTTTGACATCTGCTTCGTTGTTTTGATAGCGAGTATGTCAGTTACAGTTGTTATAGGAGTTTTTTTTCCTGATTTAGGCTGAACATGTGGTGACTAGAAAAATCATGTGTTTAAAAGCTGTTAAGATGGAGCATACAGAAAGTGACAAAGATCTTTACTACAGGGAAATTGCCATTATGCAGCGTCTATCTCATCCGAACTTGTTAAGGTATTTATGACACTGAGTTTAATTGGGTTTAGTTAAAGTCTGTTAATATTTAGAGCGCAGTTTTTCGTTTTATTTTTCTTGAAAAATAATTCTCAGTAAATTTTCTTTTACTATGTTCCAGGTTTATAGGGATTTGTGTGCAAGATAATCGAGTTCATTTATTGACCGAAGTAAGTTTTAATTTTAGGACAACTTGTTATTGTCTTTCGACTTTGTTTGTATTGCAAACAAAAATGTGATCGATTGTTGTTCGTTCCAGTTTATTAATGGAGGTAATCTAGAAGAACTCTTGATGAATCATGATGAGATGCTGTACTGGTCTGAGAGGCTGTATATTGCCCAAGACATTGCAAAAGGTCTAGCGTATCTGCACAAGAACAGAATTATCCACAGAGATCTCGCTTCAAAGGTATGCATTTCTTGTTGTTTCACTGAATTCTAACAATAACTTAATTCTCTAAAGGATGCTTATTGAATTGCACAGGATTGCATGTTGTTTAGGCATTTATTCTTTTCCGAACGGGGTAATGGAATTCGTGTTTTAGGATAGGATTGAGATAGAGTTGAGCCGCTTAATTTGGAAGCAAGAATGCAAAGTGCTTTGCAGGTGTATATTTTGGTTTTAACTATATTAATCATAATTTTCCTGTGTACACAGAATTGTTTGATTAAAAGGGCGAACGATTGGAAATACGCAGTGGTTGCAGATCTAGGCCTTGCAACAGAAATTCCCAAGTGAGTGCTGTGTAGATATTACTGAATGAAAACGTAAAGATATCCTTGAATTCGTCTACACGTTTAAAAACTTGTTCTTGGTTTACATGGAAAAGTATCGCTAAATTAATCCCAATGAAAACAATTATTTCGTTTTTACAAGTAGACTCATTTTATAACTTTCCGCTAAATATGCCTACATTATTGTAAAAGAAATTTCCGTGTAGTTCTTTCCGCTAGAAAAATAAAGAATTTAATATTTTACTTAATTTTTTTTAGATAGCAGAACAGAACTTTTGTGTTACTTAAAAGGGTCTTTTCCTAAAAGCGAAATTTAGTACATTAGTTCGTCTGCTTTAAATTAAAGGTCTGTTTTAAGCTATATTTAGATTCCAGAAAATGCATTTTATACCTCTGGCTTCTTCCTGTAATAATCAATTATGCTTTGTCCAGGTGTTAGGTTGAATATAGGAGAAGCTAAACGTTTTTAACTCATTCTAGTATTTAACACATTCCTTGACCTGTGAAAAAATTGCTTACAGTGTTAATATGATATCTTCAAAATTCCTTTCTGTAAGAAAATGTTTTTATTTACATGGCTGAATTCTTTACTCTAATAGCCTTTAGTTAGTATTGTTCCTAGCCATTCTTTTCTTATTTTTTCACGGTTAGTTGACTCATTACAAAAACATGCAAAATGTTAAATTTTTAGTTTTTTGTTCTTCTTTCTTCGTTTCCTGCTACAGCTATTTCTATTGCTTGAAAAATTAAAATAAAATGCCCTCCTGTTGCTGTGGACCTTTTTTTTAAAATCTTATGTAAGAATCTTCTTGAAGAGTTCAAAATGACCAACTAGAAAATACTAGATCAATATTTCGTGGCTATTATAATTCCTATTATAATTGTGTGTGAAATTATTTTTGTGAAATTTTAAATCATGTTAAATTATAAACTGGGGAAGCAAACTAGCTTATATATTACTAACAAGTAAATAAATCTCTATTTTTGTTTAAAGAATGAAAATTTACAGCTGTGGTTATAAATTATAGTAGAAGTTGCCATAGTAACTGAGTTTGGTTTGTTGAAATTGAAAACTTGGCAATTTTCTTGTTGTATGGAGCTGTTTTGCAAATTTACTTACTGTGCTCTTTTGGAGTTAAGATAAAAATGAATATTAAAATAAAACATGTTGAATAACATAGCCCAATATCGTTTTATATTGTTGGGTCAAGGGGATTGGTCCAACTACTCTACTCCTTTCTTTTCTGAGAACACCATTGACAGTATTTTTATAAATTAAAACCTCTTGTAATTTGCCACAGGCAACCCAGTAGTGAAATCTTGCTACCATTTCTTGAGTACTTCTATATTATGGTGTTGTTTTTTAACTATTAACTAATCACAGACTACAGTTAGGTATTTGCTTTTAAAGAACAAAGCCATCTAACTCCTTATTCAGATTCAAAATATTGTTAAGAGACTTCTTCAAAACAATTAAACTAAAATGTTTCTTCTAAATTAAATTTTTCTTTTCTGTTCTTGTTGCTATATTGTATCCCATTGTGTATGTGTATCATCATTTGTGTGAAACATCAACATTTTCCCATCTAGGATGGGTTTGAATGGATGATGACTGTTCCCTCCCACATCCATCAATCCTGCACCACATATCCCCTCCACTCCCAACAGGTTCATATCCTCTTTTTCTAAGGCCTTTCTGTTGGCTGTTGGCACTCAACTCCCAATTCTCTGAGCTCACTCAATGCACTCCCTTCTGCCCTTTTCATAATAATAATAATAACAATAATAATAATAGGTGGTTGGAGCACCCCAACAGTCTCGGTGCTCTTACAATGAATCGATAAAAACTCAAGTAAAAAGCATACGAAAACAATATATATATATATACAAATTTATATATATACAAAATAAAATCATTAAAATCATCTCTTAAAAAAATAAGTTTTCAGCCGACACTTAAAGGTAGAGAGAGACGGACTAGTTCTGATATCAAAAGGTAGGGAGTTCCAGAGTTTAGGAGTGTGTCGATACCATCTTCTCTGCTTCAACTTGACATGAAGGTTTCAAACTCTACACATTTTTAGCAGCTGTCAGACTGCTAGACATCCCATTTTGCCGCCCCACTCTTGCAGAGAATTTCAGTAGTGATCATATCTACCTAAAACAAGCATCAGTCTGCTTGTTGCGGAAATATAAACTTAAGTAAATGTGTATCGTGTAAAATAGAACATACCTCAAGTTGCTCCATATCCTTTTAAGCCTCTTGGGCATTTTTGTGAATTTCCTTTGTCTCTTCAAAAAGCAGTTTTTAAACAATTTTGTAAGTGTACATATTTGTGTGCCAAATAAATCAAAACTAAAAACCATGAATAAAGCAAAAGACATGTTAATATTCTTATATTGTATTTAATATTTTCTTTGTAGAGAAGGAAAGTTGTTGGTTGTGGGGTCGCCATACAACATGGCTCCTGAAATGATGAGAGGAGAACATTATAGTGAAAGGGTGCGTGTCTAATATTTGTATTTGTAGTCTCTATTAATTAAGTTCTAATAATAAATACTATAAATCTATTAATGGTCTAGAATGCATCCTGTATTCCAATTATCTACTCTTATAATTCATAGATTTTTTTGTGACAGTGAATCAAAATTATAGTAATGAGCCCTGTTTTGCTGCATAATAATAGGGGATTTCATTGATAGGTTAATTTATCCGTCCCTTTTTGACCTTTTTGATAATATTCTTAATAAGCACAAAATTAATTTTATAGTAGCCTGTGTGCAGTCAAATGAAAATCCTCGGGTTTTATTCGTCTGCGAATTACAGATCGGATCCTTGTACTGGCCGCTCGGAGAGCTGGGTACTACTATGTTTCTTACAAACGCACTCATTGGCTATAAGAATTAGCTCGCTCCAGGCTATCTTGTACTTTTTAGTTTAGAGCATGGCACGAGTAACTTTTAGCCAATGAGCGCACCATTTATAAACATCCAATCAGAATGAAGTACTCAAAACCCGGTACGGCCAGTACAAAGATCTGATCTGTAATTCGCAGACGAATAAAACCCGAGGATTTTCATTCGGTTGCACGCAGGCTATTTTATAGTTGTAGTTGTAGATAGATTTTAAATTAAAATAAATGACATAAGTACTATAAAGAAGGAAAAGTATGTGGAAAGATGTTTGTGAATTTTGATAACATGATTGTGTTTCAGGAACATGATGACATTTCAAGCCATTCAGTTATTAATACATAATACATACAATTAAATAAGTTATTATTGCTAATAAGTATGTATTTTTTGAGGCTGGGAAAGATTCGAACTATGAAAGAAAGAAGAAATGTTATTATCTTTTCAACGTACTCATCAGAAAAAATTGGTAGTTTTGCCCTGAGCGGGAATCGAACCCATGTCTCCCTGTATACTAGTCAGTCATGTTAACCAGTACACTATCAGGGACCACTACACTGGCAACATAGCAGATGACTGATGTGTAGTAAGGCTAGACAGTAAGTATCCCTGGGGCCCAATATTTTTGTCATTTAAGCACATCTCAAGCCTCATAACCTTACTACACATCAGTAATCTGCTACGTTGCCAGTGTGGTGGTCCCTAGTGTAGTGGTTAACACGCCTGACTAGTATACAGGAAGACGTGGGTTTGATTCCCGCTCAAGGCCAAAGTACCAATTTTTTTCTGATGAGTACGTTGGAAAGATAATAACATTTCTTCGTTCTTTCGAGTCATGATACAGTATATAAAAGATTATTATATTAAGTGATAATACGAGATGTTGTACAGTATTGTTATTATTTGTTGGAAGATTTTTATTGAGAAATAGTAACTGACGAATTTAAAATTAATTGTGTTATTTTGCATATACTGTACCCTGGCCCTGGGTGATGACTGTTCCCTCCCACATCCATCAATCCTGCACCACATACTCCCTCCACTCCCAACAGGTTCATATCCTTTTTTTTCTAAGGCCTTTCTGTTGGCTATTGTCACTCAACTCTCGATTCTCTGAGCTCACTCAACACACTCCCTTCTGCCCTTTTCATAATAATAATAACAATAATAATAATAATAATAATAAGGCCCAGTCATACTGTACTTTTAAAGTTATGATCACGCTCTGACATTTTTTTGTAAATGTTTTAAATTTTACTCAGATCTGATGCTTTAATTTCTTTAATGTTACTTGATGACAATGATTTTTATTATAAATATTTTTATATAAGGAATCATTTTAGCTGGTTAAAGTTAATTATTAGAGTTATGTTAATGTTTTGCAGGCAGATTTGTTTTCCTATGGCATTATACTGTGTGAAATCATAGCCAGAGTGCAGGCCGACCCTGATGAATTGCCAAGGACAAATGTATGTATTGCAGTGGTCTTAGTTTGAAATTGTAAAACCGTTACCAAGGTTCCTCCTCGTACACTACATTAATGTACATTCAAACCTACACAGTTGTAAAAAATTTTATGTAGGCTGGAATGGAATAATCAAATTCATATCTTAAATTTCTATTTTATTTAATACCAATTTGAAGAAAAGTACCATGAATATGTAGTGAAAACTGTGGTGTCTGATTTGCTGTTTCTTTAATAATGATAATGATGATGATTATTATTATCCTCATCATTGTTATTATTATTATTATTATTATAATTAACAATTATTATTATTATAAATGTAATATTAATAATAATACCAACTATAGTAAAAAAATTATATGTTTATTCAAGCCTTTAACAGAGCATGCTCTGAGTTACAGGGAAATTAACTCGCAAAAGCCTTTGGTCTGTTATAGGTAGATCTTGTTCTAAGAGGGCATATTCTTGTAGCTATAGCCAACCTTGTGTCATAATCATGTTGGACAGACAGCATCCTGGAGTTTGCTAGCTTTGTAACTGGCCTAGTCCATGTTTCATTTGACATTTAAAGTACTATTCACATAAATTTACACAGCAACACTGAAGTGTTGCGAGACCTGCAATGAAATGAGTGTGGCTGCTTATCTTAAATGTTTATTACTCTTTTTTCAAAGCCCTATGAAACATTTTTTTCACCCTGAGGACAAGGCAAAAAGTATTGTACTAACAAGAAACCCCTTTACAAGGTTTCTTCAAACGAACAAAAACTGCTGCAAAACGGTTAATTCTAAACTTAGGATCAATCCTAACCCTTACTCTGCCCTATACCCTGCATCTCTAACCTCAACCTTATCCCTAGTATACTACTACTACTACTACTCAGGGCTCGATATTAAGGAAAATATCTTGTTGTACATGGGGCAACCAAAATTTATTTTTTAGGCGTCCCTCAAAAGTTCAGGTCGTCCT
>JAOBRB020228016.1:0-11885 GCA_027575285.2 Zoanthus pulchellus
ATATACAACTTCTTAAATTACCTTGTCCGTAAGTCCAGGGAGGAATGAAGGGTTATCATAGCCCATTTTCTTGAATTTATCGATGTAAATCTAAAAGAGGCAAAAAAAATCTAAGAATTAGTCGTTCAAATATACTTTCAGTTGTTTTTGACGCTTTTGGTTCCTGAGATGTACGAGAAAAATATATTTGGGTTAATATGGTTACCATATCCTGGGTACCAGAGGTGCGAGAGGGTCCGAGAGAGAGAAGAAGAGGAAGGTCCCCTCTTTTTCCTAACCACTCTCAGACCTCTGATACCCGGGGTGGGGTTACTAAAGAGGATACGATGTATTCATTACCATTAACACTTATTTGGTTCCAGCAAGAAAGATATAGTATTAATGCAGACATGCACCGACTGTGGATAATTCATTTCTTATTTTCTCTTTGTATTCATATACTTGTGCTTTATGCAAGGTGATTTAGCGAAATACCTTAAACAAAATGAAAAAGTACTTTTTAATTGTTCAAATGACTAGCTCGTTGTTTATACTTTAGAGCTGATTCGTTTCCCTGACGCCATATGAATGATAATCAGATTATAGAGTGGTAATGGGGCAAAGCTTTTTCATGTATTCGGAATATGTGAATTAATAAAGTTGTTGTTGTTGTAATGTGTGACGTCAAAGAAATTATAACCTGTTAACTAAAAGGATTTGTTGCACTCTTTTGAGAGTAAAAAATTATCGTCAAGAATCAGCATGTTAAAACAAATCGTAGTCGAGGTAATAAAACTAAATAAGGAAGTTTATATATTTACCCTCATATCGCCAACAAGCCAGTTTTCAATTGGCATCGTCATACTCTCTACTGTCATTTCAAACTTCAAAACGCTCAATTTGTCTGCATTTAATGGGAAAAATAAAATGTATACGAGTTTAAACTATGCCAGCAACATTGCTTCTCTAAGTTTGTAACTAAATTATATAAAGAGTATAAAATTACAAACTGTAAGCTTTCTTTTATTCTGTTGAATTATAATAAACACTAAGATAACAATTTTCAGAAAATTTTCAAAATCGCAAATTTACTTAAAATACGTTTTTGAGAAACTCACTAAATTTGTCCAAAAATTTCCGAACTCTTCCAAATATTGTTCGATCGGAATTTCAGAAAAGCTTAAGAAATAAACATTTCCGAAGACCGCGTGCTCTGTTTATTATAATTATCTCTTGATATAACATGTTCATTCTTTATTATGATTCTATCAATTACCCATAAAACCTTAAACCTCGTTTGTTATTCATATTACCTTCAGACATTGTTGAAGCTAGCGACATGGTATCTGCGTTACTGGATGTCTCAGACTTTGGAAGCTTTCGTATCACTTTATTATTCGTTGAAGGTGCAAGACTTACATTCGAGACAACACTTTCTTCCGTATTTTTCTTACTGCGAGGTGGAATTCTAGGGGGTGGTGGCTCTGGAGCAAGTGTTGACGTACGGGGAGGGGGCTGGGGGGCCTCCTCGTCTTCTGTCAAAGTAGGCAGTACAACTCGTATTAAAGATGGCTGTCTCCGTGGCTAAAAAGTTTCAAGAAAAAGTCTTAGAAATAGAGCTTAACTTACTATTATTATCATTGATTTCAATTATTATGTCCATATGATTGTAGACTGAGTACAAATGATAAAAACGCTTTCAAATATACGAAAAAAATATATTATTGCGTTCGACGTTAGGAAAACGCAATCATAATCTTGCGCAGGCGGAAAATTTCGATTTTGTGGTTGATCCAAATCGACGCCATTTTGGATTTCTCCGAGAGGGTCTGGGTTTGGATTGTTTCAGCCAATACGGCATGTAAGCTTCCCATGAAATTACACAACATTTTATCCAACCTTTAAACTATTGAACGCACTTCACTAATCTATGATTACTGCTAGTAATAATTATTTTTGTTTCTCACTATGATTATCACTAATCTGTTTTTAATCTAGCTCTATTTTATTTCTTTTTTCTTTTTGCAGTTTATACTGTTTTGATATGTTTTAGTGTTTACTAATCATTCTGTTATCAATACTCACCCTTCTAGAGAATATTGGTGGCGGCGGCGGCGTCTCTTCGTCACTCATTATTGGAACTTCAGTGGATGATGAATCGTCAATTGAATATTTCTTTTTATGGCGACTTTTTCTAGACTCCTAGGACATAATAATATATATATAGATAATTTCACAAATAGATTAGTCTAAGTTAAACACATCAGCTTGTTGCCTTTACTGTACAATTGCTAAAAATGTCAAGTGTGAATTTGTTAATTCTTTTCACCAATTGAATACCAATTGTTTGCAATTGGCAAGCGATCGCTAGTAATGGCAGACCGATCATTTTGTATAGTGGAACTGGTCCTTAGCAATGGCCTATCGATCGTTTACAATGGCTGGAATCCTCGCCACCTCAACAATACATAACTTTGGACCATATCTTGTTTTACTAAAAATGAATGATCTGTGCGAAAGACGTACCGCGAGCAAACGAGGTTATTAAAATATTTATTACATGGCGTCAGTTTTACATAAATAGAAGAGCAAACGCGCGCTCTCGTTAGCTAGAAATTGGTCCAATAACTTCCAGGTAGTATATAGGAAGTTATTGGACCGATTTTCAGCCAATCAGCGCCCAGGATTTGGTCATTGGCCCTAGAAATCTGTAATTTTAATATTCGGATAGGTGTTATTATTATTATTATTATTATTATTATTATTATTATTATTATTATTATTATTATTATTATTATAGTCTTATTAGTATAGGTAATCATACGGTTTCGAGTTCAATTTGAAATTAAATTGCACGAGTGAATTTTTCAAAGCTGAAATTGCACGAGCCGCTTCGGCGAGTGCAATTTCAGCTTTATAAAAAACTCACAAGTGCAAATTAATTCTAATATGAAGGTTAAAAAGCGTATGATTACTTATTAATAATACACACATAAACATTTCGAGATACATGGTCATAAAAACCATCAACTCGATCGTATGTTTTGCAAAGTGTTTGGCTCTTCTGACTCGTAATTTTCCATTTCAGTGGCATTTTCATCCTCAAATCACCCTGATTTCTGAACAGGGCAACGAAAAAGCAATGCTATTCACAGAGGTTTTACTTTTAGAGCAGGTTTGGAGCTGAGAAAATTTACTCAAGGCACACTTCATCGCCCGCCATTTTAAATTTAAAATTACTTTTGCTAGAAACTGGTTTGTGTCACGCGAACATGTTGCTACGATTTGATTGGCTGATTCAAATATCTATTGTTTCTTAACCAATTGAAAAACATTTGTAATCTGCTCTCGTATTACAGAAAAGCTACACTCCTTTCTCAGCCAATCAGAATCGAGTAATTTTTTTGTGTATATTATTACATTGCGAACATTGAGAGAAGACTTGAAATAATCGGACTCCATTAGCTGTGTTTCATTTAAAAATCTTTCGAGTGTAAAAGGACGTTTTTGGCTATCATTAGGTTTACTGCCTGTGCAATACACACCTGTGAAGAGATTGACATGTTGCTAATTTTTCTTCGTAGTTTTTCTCTTATTGTCGAACCGCTCGATGAACTGGTATCCCTTCTTTTAACCGTAATGCGTTTCTTGTTTTCTTCTTTCATTTCAACAGCTTCTTCTTTCTTTTCGGTGGAGTTTCGCTTGCAACAAGTATTCAATATTCTGTTCCAAACTAATTTCAGAAATTCTGTGACAGACTCCATTCCGCTTTCGCTCTGTTTACTCGCTGTTTCTCTGGTTCCTGTTATTAACCAGTGAATACAGAAAGTACTTTTAAAACCTTTATATAAAATATGAAAACAATTTATTTCTTGTTTTAACAATTTAAGACGATGAGAAGAAGGCAAGTTAACCCTTTCAGTCCCAGTTGAATTTACAAGTTCTCTCAATATGTACCCATACTTTTCATTGAACAAGTTTGAGAGAATTTCACTTTTAATCTTCAGTATGTTTGCTTTTTTTGATCAATTATTATTTTCTCATAACCAAATGTTTCATTTTACATTTGTTATGTTAGGAGAAGTTTAGTTTTGATAACTGATTGGGAGTGAAAGGGTTAAGCTAGTCTTAATAATTTTCTTCATAGAACGCTCTAATAGAACGTTTTCACACAATACTTGAGTGAGGCTTTACAAGCGTTCACTAGGCTACCCTTGTCCCAGGTCCCTCTTTTCTTCACAACAGAGCTGGCGCTGCAAGGAATTATGAGCTACAGATTTTGCCTGTTCGACAAAAAAAACCGAATTTATAAATGGGCTTATCAGAGGTAGCCCAGTAATTACAAACGTAACCTTAGTTGCGATCAATTTACTACATTCAAGTCAGCTACCAGTACTAATGCGTTATTACTATTCGTTGATTTCAAAGATTACTGTAGCAAATTGAAAATCTGTCTTTTGAACAATTAGACCTCGAGGCTGCATGGACTACGAGTCAATAGTCCATGAGGCCGAAGGCCAAATAGGCTCTTGCCTCGTAGTCCATGAGGCAGAGAGGTCTAGTTGTTTTATTGCCAGCTTATTAAGCCAAAATTAAATATAAATACATCCTAATTTGGAGACTAGACGAGTGAATTTTTCAATTTGCAACTCTCATTTGTGTCCGTAAAAAAATCTATAAAAAAAGTAGCTGTATGTCTGTTTTCTAATGCTTGTAATTTATCATTGGATATTTTCATTCCATTCTTAGAAGCTTCTTTTGTCTTCTCGGGTATTGAACTATCTAGAAGTTCTTGTAACTTACCATTGGATATTTTCATTCCATTCTTAGAAGCTTCTTTTGTCTTCTCGGGTATTGAACTATCTAGAGGTTCTTGTAAATGGTAATTTAACACTTCCACAAAAAGCGAAGGACCCGCCATGTTTTTCGCAAACTCGTCACCTCGGACTATCACGAATAGCCCGAGGTTAGGGGGCCAATCAGATTGTAGTATGTGTCATAGCCCTTATGCTGGAAAATACTTAGTCATTTTAGAATTAAGATACAGTAACTACGCTTTTCCCAGGTTCCAGCTGACAACAACATTATGCAAAAATTCTAGAAAGACTGTTGTTATTTTTATTAAACACGTTCTACATTTGTTATGCATCAGGCAAATGTTTTTGCAGAAGAGATTTTTTTTCTTCCATTCTGTAATGGAAGTTGCTGCTGCTACAGAACAAAGTATGCACAAAATTCAACAAAATAATGGTAATGGTATCAATATACGTACCCCAAGATCTATCAGTCAAGTTACAAATCGAATAGATTGTGAGAAGCAGATATCCTGATGGAAGGCATAGAAGATACCATAAGCCATTTACAAGACAAAGCCATTCCTTTGGATGCAGCAAAGCAGTTATAACAAATATACCAACAAGACCCGCAAGATAAAGGGTGCTGAGTCCAGCTGGGAGTGGATAGTCTGCCGGCTTAGGTGGACATGTCGGAGTAGATTGTGACGGACTCTCTGTAGCCGCAGTAACATTGATGCTATTAGCACATTTTACGTACGCATTTCGTAGTTGTTGTTCTCTGACGATCTGTCAAAATACATGAAGTGTGTTAAAAGTGACATACGAAGGAAAATAGAAGAGCAATAGCAATGATCTTATTAAGTTACAAAATATGTCTAGCATGCTATATTAATACCAGTTGGGGACACTATCTTTATCTTTACCGCTCTAAGATGGACGTGGAGTAAGTAAGATACTGTAGGTAGCATGCTATATTAATACCAGTTGGGGACACTATCTTTATCTTTACCGCTCTAAGATGGACGTGGAGTAAGTAAGATACTGTGTCATGTAGCTGTTGTATCTTGACAATTGTTCATTGATTAATAGATTGTACGTGTGATCAACCACATGTGCGGGATTGCCGAAGTCATGTACCGAACACCGAAATATCACGTGACATATTGAGCGTCTTTCATTTGTTGTCAAATAAGAGCATTATTAACGACCATTTAACGAATGCATAAATGCACCTGCCATCTTGAGACAATCGGAAATCGCCGGATTACAAGTTTTCTATTGTTTACCCCTGACATCCTGACTGGGCCCCAAACTATCCCCGGATAGTTCTCCACGAGGTAAAAAGGAGGACTGAGTCATCTTGAACCTTGAGATCAGGGTTGTTTTTTTTTCCTTTTTGGTGTTTTTTTGTCCTTGAACAAGAGGTTCCGCTATAAAAGGGATAACTCCTCCCATATTCCCACCTTAAAGTTTTCAAATTTGCTTTACAAAATGGCGGTCGCAACGGACTTCCCTCGGTGAAATAGCAAAGAATATATTTGTAAGTTATCAAGTCTGTTAAGAAATATTTTATAATGAATAAAAATATCTTTATATGCTACTGAGAACGAAACTTATTTCTGCTTAAAATCATTCTGTTAATGAAAGCCTTAAATTTTGAATTTCGTGCTGGCGAATAACGTCTAGAAGTTGACTGGACGACGGCTAAGTGACAACTGAACCTGTGACACTCCAGGGCTCAACCTTTTTTATAGCGGAACCTCGTGTTTAATCTTTGTTGCTGATTGTTTTAAACTATTGAAAGACATTCATGTAAAGTAAGCCTTCAGCTGGCACCACCATCATAAACAATTGTGTAGTAAAAACAAGAACTAACCTGTTCGGCTACACCGATGGCAACAGAGCACATTATGATGGCAAATATAAAAGTCAGAAGCTTTGCCACTCGTAGCTGTGTTTGCTGTTTGGTGTAGAGACATATTCCTCCAAAGGCCAAAACCGTAAGACTAATCAATACAACAGAAACCACTTCATTTTTTAAGACAGAACCTGACATCTTCAATCCATATGTCACAAATAATATCACAGTTGCCGGCCTAAAGTGGAGAAATAATCACTTCAAATTAGACTGATTTAGTAAGTTAAGTGCCGATAGGTTTACACATTTATGTAACCAATATCGAAACTTTATCTTTGTAGCAGCATAATAGGTATCTCTCTAACTAGAAAAAGAGCTGAAATGTGCTGTTGTCTGAATTTTAGGGCCAAATTGATTAATGAAATAGTATCTAAATGATATTTGATAGAGGTTTAGGTTTAATTCAGTCGCTTTGCATGTCTTTCTTACCTTAATTGCTTATAGCTTTGTAAGATAACTACAACAGTTTTAAACGATGGTTTTGATGTCTGACTAGACTGTTTCTCTTAAAGAAAAAACGAAAGGTGGAATGGTGATGAGTGCGGGCTCATTTATCTGAACAGCGGCTTGTATTCGAATCTATTTACCTCCGCCAAAAAGATTTTGTTTTTTAAGGGGTTTGTTAGTTTGTTTGTTAGTTTGTTTGTTAGTTTGTTTGTTTGTTTGTTAGTTTGTTAGTTTGTTAGTTTGTTTGTAATTTAGTTTGTTAGTTAGTTTGTTTGTTTGTTTGTAATTTAGTTTGCTAGTTAGTTTATTTGTTTGTTTGTAATTTAGTTTGTTAGTTTGTTTGTTAGTTTGTTAGTTTGATTGTTTGTTTGTAATTTAGTTTGTTAGTAGTTTGTTTGTTTGTTAGTTTGTTTCTTTGTTTGTAATTTAGTTTGTTAGTTTGTTTGTTTGTTTGTTTGTTTGTTTGTTTGTTAGTTTGTTAGTTAGTTAGTTTGTTTGTTAGTTAGTTAGTTAGTTTGTTTGTTTGTTTGTCTGTTAGTTAGTTTGTTAGTTAGTTAGTTAGTTTGTTTGTTTGTAAGTTAGTTAGTTAGTTTGTTAGTTTGTTTGTTTGTTTGTAAGTTAGTTTGTTAGTTAGTTTGTTTGTTTGTAATTTAGTTTGTTATAGTTAGCAAGTTATGGACGGATTTTGATGAAATTTCCGAATGTTGTCCAAAATGGTACATGAACTGATTGGCTTTTGAGGATGATCCCAAGAAATCCTGGATTCTGGATCACTTAGAATTTTTTTTGTTATATATAGGACTGTAATGTTGAGTGGAGATCAGAATATGCTTGGCGGAGGTTTGCGCTCTCTGACTGGTTTTCTAGCTAGATTACTGTATTCTGAGAATTTTTTTTCTCCACGCGGTCTTTAGAAAGAAGCTTAAAATAGGTTGCTTACCCAATTAAAGAAGACAACATCAAGAAGACTTGGAAGATCATGAAAGGAGAGCTAATGTTTTCGTTAGCTTGAACAGTCTTTTTCCACTCGCTGACTAACAATGCTTGGTTAGCAAGTGATGAAGGCATCCATCGTCTCCTCTGCTTGTAAAATTCATCAAACGTGTCTGGGCAGTACGTCACATCTTGTGCAGCCGCGCTGTAAGATAACAGCCATCCTTTCTGAACCATCAATGTACACATCCAGCGGTCTTCTCCTATAATTAGATTGGTAAAAACAAACAAGGAATAATCATTAAATCCTAGAAAATACGCTTGGCACAAATCTTACAAGAAGGTCAATTTAATATTACAAACCAAAGCATTCAATCCGAAGCAACTATCATACAAAATCAACTTTTAAAATTTTCAAAACAAACTTCATTTCCCATTCATCAATATAATATATTCAATCAACAAATACAACTTCAAGCACATAATTAGATTCATTTGTGAACACTTTGCAGTACTGAAACGGATTACGAAAGAATGAACGTTTAATTTTGTCCAAATGATGTATCTGTTCACTGTGGTACAGCTCCTTACCCATATCTTTGGTCAAGAATTCAAACGCTCTATTAACAGAGCTGGCGTAAATTGGTAACACGTCGCGGATGGCTTGGGTCCGAAACACACTGAAGCAGCCGGGGCAACACAAGACGGAACCGAACACGTGGTTGGCAACCTGAAACATTGTTTACACCAATGACGTATGATTTTCAGTGGTTTCTTTCATAGACACACATATCTATATTGGCAATCTAAATTCCTAGTAATAGACTATTATTCTGATGCAGATTTTCATTCACACCAGTCAGGGCAAAAATGAATATCTGTGACTTCTTGAAGACAGAATGTAACCCAGCATAATTATTTTGTCTCTAGAGAGGTCTGATTCTGGCAAAAACTTGCATTAGAAAAATGGTGTGTTTATGGAAAAAAATAGAATATGAAACATGTCTTTAATTTGTTTGAATCTAATTTTTAAGAAAATAATGATTAGGTTTTTAACTTTAGGTCTTTGACATTAACATCAAAAAGAAAAACATAGTTTTCAGACCATATCGGCTCCAGCTGATTCTAGTGTTTGTACACATGCACCTTCCTATACCCGTGTACGAGTAAATCCGAGTCAAATCCGCGCCCGAGCCAAAAGTTTGAGTCACTGGACATAGTTGAATATTTTGAACATTTTCTGTTAGGGTTTGGGTTTGGGTTAGATTAATATTTTTTGTTTTTTCATATTTTTTGTTTTTGTTTTGTATTTTTTGTTTTTGGGTTAGGGTTTGGGTTAGGTTAATATTTTTTGTTTTTATTTTTAATTAAAAAACGTTATTTTGATTGACTCGAATTTTTGACTCGGGCTCGGATTTGACTCGTGAAACCGGTGAACTCACTCGTGTACGTAAGGCTGTAAATTCAGTTAAACAGAACAGAGAGTGCAAGTTTTTTTTATTAAATGCTCATTATAAACAAGGTATAAACCAGAAAAAAATTCTACACAACCTGATTTATACTAACTAGTTTTTAATTTGAGTTGACAATAAAAACATATTTCATGAATATTCATATTAAACATACCGAAAAGAACATTGATCAACTATTTTGTTTATTGAATTTTTCAGTTGTCTTTGAATTCTATATGAATGTCTCAAACTATAGAAAATATATACCTTCAAAAGCCAGTGGCCGATGGCGTAGTCGAATATTTGATACCATACTACTGGGCCATTTCCCAATGGGTGCGTGCGTCCACAGACGGCACCGATCTTGGGATTGTGAAGAAGGACATCGATAAGAGCTTCTACTGATTCGTGCGTGAACTCAACGTCTGCATCCGTAGTGAGGATAAAGGAATTTTCATCCCTCACTGTCGAGCAAAACAAAAAAGGTTACTTCTTCGTTTTAATATAATGAAATGATGCTCCTGTCCATTTTAGAATGACTTTACTTATAAAAATTATATTTTTAATAATAGACGAGGAGTTTTAATTGTACCCTTAACTAACATTCCAAAGCTTTGATAGAATAAAAGCTGAAATAACGAGAAATAGGAAAAGTGAGATTCGAACTTATGAAATACAGTCATCCTCATCTGTTGTCCATTATCTTGTTTTTTTTTTATCAATTAACATAAGAATATTCTTAATTAATCCATGTCACCCTGAAACTGCCACAATAATTTTCTAAATTGTGTAATTAAAAAGATCTTTCTGTTGTCATTTTGTTGTTTTGACTCTTACACTTCCATGGCTCCAGCTTTATATACATATATATGAGTACTAGGAAACAAAGCTACCAAAACAGAAAGGTAAGATACATGTACATTTCTTTTTTTTTGGTAATCCTTCATTACCAGAACGTTAAAATAAATATATATTAAAAGAAATTCATTTTTCCAATATCCTAAAAACGTTAATCTAAAATTTTCAATGATGATAAAATTTTAATCGCGAGCCAAGTACGTTCGTTACGGTCTGGGTTCGCCCATGAAGTTAATAAAACTCTTACCTCCAAGTAGCTTCTCACGGTGATCAAGAATGTATGACATATACATGACTTGACTCCATCGCTTTTTGTTTTTTACCTACAAGTAACAAAAAGGTTTTCTATATAAGGACGGGATTGTAACGAGCAAAAGTCACTCTAAAAATGAAATACTGAAGATGCAAATCGTCTTGCAGGCGTCAAAAAATCAGATTTCAGGTTGCAATAAATTAGCCCCAGCTCCTTTTCTACTGATTTTAATGAGCAAAGAAAATTAGGCGTGTGAAGGCGGCGAATGGAACTATGGGGCAACAGTTTTACAATGTACTTTTACAGCGGCAATGCGTTTGAGACATGCGCAATGTTAAGAGCAGTTGGCGTTTTAGAGCTTTCAACTGACGCTTCGGACAGAAGTTCTTTGTCACTCCGACAAGAGTCTTGACTTCAAGTTCATCTGACAAAAATTCTTTTTTTTACTGTGCTAAACCTTGGCTATTTTTAAAACTGTTTTTGTAGAAACACCAATGCATCATTCCACTTATAAATACTTATTAGTTTGTTTCACTTGAAAAATACGGGAGAAAAAAACTCTACCTTCTTGTTATCCTTCAAATGAATGATGAATTCTGTTCCACCTGGAAGCTTCCACTTCATTTGCATTCCGTATGGCGTCTTTATCTTCACTACATTTGCTAATTTGATCCTTACAGTCTTCTCCAGAAGAGAGCATAATGTCAAAACGTATTCATTCATCACTTCGCCTTGCAGACAACCGTCGAAAAAGATGTGAGACTCAAGATGGCGACCAACAATATGACGGTTTCTGTCAAGATTTGCAACCGAATGTAGAAGTTGTTCCATTTCGTAATCTGCCTCGTGATACATCGTAGTACACATGAATATAGACGTGTTACGAGCAAGCTTTTCGTGGTTTACATTTCCTCCATCAACGGCAGAGTTTCGGCGGTTCAGCATTAAGTACTGCTCGAGAAGAACACCTGTAAAAACAAAAACGCGAGGAAAACTTCTTAAAAAATCTTTTGGTTGTCATTTGGAGGCAGCGTGGCGCAGTGGTTGGAGCTAGGGCTTTGAATGCGGAAGACCCGGGTTCGATTCCCCCACTCAGACCAATGAATGAATTTGTCCTCGGTGATCCTAGGGACAAATTTGCCACGCTTTGTAAATGGCCAACTGTTTTGCCTTCTACCAGTTGGGATTCTTAATTGGGGAAGAGGGAGGTTTTTAATATGACACTGAAAAGCCCCTTTGGGGAGTTGTCA
>JAOBRB020228117.1:0-11884 GCA_027575285.2 Zoanthus pulchellus
GAGAGATTGCTGGCAGAGTGGGGTAAATCCAGCCACCCTCGTTTACGGGGATAAAACCGGATCAAAACTGGATTGATTGATTGATTGATTGATGGTCATCTCATTATTATGGCCACTTTTTTGGCCTGGCAGAATGGCCATACATTCTCTTATGAAAAAACCCCCGTTAATGCGGTCTACCATTAATAGGACCAATGGCCACTTTTTCACATTCCCAAATCATATAATCCTTTGCAATTTAAAGTCCATAAATTATATGACATAGAATTTTTTCTCTTTGTTTTGCTATCATGTTGATAGGGTCATCTCATCATTATGGCCACTTTTTTGGTCTGGCAAAATGGCCATACATTCTCTAATAAAAAAAAAAAGTTAATGCAGTATACCATTAATATGACCAACGGCCACTTTTTCACATTCCCAAATCATATAATCCTTTGCAATTTAAATTCCATATATGACATAAATATTATATATTTTTTTAGTAGTTGCATATATGTGTATAAAATCACTGCAGCAGTATTAAAAAGTCTTAATAGTATACATAAACATGTTTTTTGAGGCCATAAAATTCCTAAATTTTGTTGAAAAAGTGTCCCGGTGACTTTTGACATCCTGTGACGCCAAGTTGTTTACCTAGCGTAATCACAAAGCACTTGGATAAGTCTATTTTACTTGCTTATCATTCCATTCTGGTGCCATTGGGTGCTCTAGCAACACATCTTCTTCCACCTTTCTGCCTAGCCTGCTCTGTCGCCATGTTAACAGTGATTTGGGCAAACAACTTGACGTCATGGCTGCACAATTCCAGTGGACATCTTACATGTCAGCTTCATGATCTCTGTCATCAAACTGCCCGTTTTCTCAGTCATTGACATCAACATCCATTTATGAATTATTGTAAAGCGATAAAGTCATTTTAATTCAACAACTAAAATACTGATAAAAACTTAATCAAGTTATTGTGCATTGTTAAAAAGCAGAATGACACACTAGCAAAGTGTTTTAAAATGGCTTTCTTTTTTTCTCCAAGCTTCCTTCTTGGTCTGTAAATCTCTTTAATTTAAAGGTTTTCGTCCCATAAATCTTTAAATACAAGGGACCTCCATGGTGTATCAGCAACCTTGATTTACAGTTTTTTCAACAACTTTCACATCTGCTGTGCATCCTTTTCATGTGGGAAAATAACAAATAATCCCTATCCGTTGCTTTGTTCTTTGCAAGAGCTTAACTCATAAGTTATGAAAATGGTCCCTACCCTGTTAATACGACCACCGCAATATAACAGCCAACTTTTTGTGGTCCATTAGTGACTGTATTAATGGGGTTCACTGCATTTTCAATTAGTTATTTCAAGATATATTTGCATTTTAAGATACCTTGCTGACATCATGAAATGTTTATATTTAAACTGTATCTACATAATACCATTTTTAATTTCAGAAAAATTACTTGGCACAATTTACATACTCGGATAAATTATATAAAACAACTATAAAAAAATTCTATGCAGAATCAATTTCAAGTTTAATAAATTTCCATAACGGAAACATCACCAAATACTTTTCTCCAAACCTTTTTCACGGAGGGCATGAACATTCGATTTTGTAAACATTTTATTTTCAGCACCAAATATCCTGAAAATACGATCCATTTAACATGATATTTGTCTCCTAAAATTGTGCAACCCCACAAAATTTATAATTATAATTACAATTTTCAAAGTAAAAACAGTACATGCATCTTACCTTTCCATTGCGAGCTCCATTTGGAATGTGTGCATTGACCCACAGTCCACTAAAAACACATGCAACATTTTTAACGCTTTCTGTCTCAATTAATCCTTGAAATTTTTCCTTCGATGATATCATTAAATATATCTTCGGATATTCATATATGATCAAATGCTATCATCTCTTAGTCTTACAAAACTTCTTGTTGCCAAAACCTCGTAATTGGATGCAAATTTAATTTCAAGAGACTTCATCATTTAAGTATTCTCGATAAAGATACGGTGAATAAAAGTCAGAAAAGACAAAAGTGCGATTCTTGTCGTGTCATTGCAGATCATAATTTTTGTGTTGTTACTACTATTGACAAAAACACTTCTTCATCCTCGTACCCAGATCCCACGCGACCAATGGGGCAAATTTTGGGCTCTGGGTACGAAAATGACATTTGTAATATCATGCGCAAAGGAGTAAAACCGCTGTCTAACTTATGCCGGGCGCAGGCAGAAAAAGAGCGGGAAAAAAGAAATAGTTCGTTCTCACGAAATGGCGACAAGTTGTTATACTGAATCTGGTTTTAGTGCCCGAGACACTCCTCACGGCTTTGTTAAACGGGCCATACTAAGGCAGTACTTGACGGGTTACTTCAAACGACATCTAGCAAATTTTTTTAATTATGGACCGAGGTTTGATGAAGAAGATAAATGGTCAATTTGCTATATCGATGCTTTCGCCTGGAGGGGTGAATACGAAAACTCTGATTTGGATTTTCCTGATGATCCAAATGAGAATGTTAAAAAAGGCTCACCACTTTTAGCTTTATCGGAGGGATTAAAAGCCCTAAAAAGACAATGGACAGGGATTGAGGACAAGGACATGCCTAGTTGCGATTATTCCAATTTCAACGCTATTCATTTTCTTTTTAATGATATCAATGAAGATAATATAAAAAATCTTAAAAGGCTGGCGGAAGTTGAATGTCAAAAGTTTGGTATTCGAGTGGAGGAATATGATAATTTTTGGCTTTACGAACTTCATGAATCCGCAATGTGGTGTTTTAAAGTAAGTTTTGTTGTTGGAGACTTTAAAGACTTGCAAGTTCCAACAGACGCAGTTAACATATTCAGTATGATTGATCCTTGCGGAATTACGCAGATTCCGCTTTCGACAGTTGAAAAATTTATTGGGAAAGATAAAGAAGCGTTTATAAATCTGATGGTAATGACCATAAATAGGATCGCTAACAAGGCAAGCGCGGAGCCCTGCATTCGCAGGTTGTTTGGAGACTCCGATGAGGCAACAAAAGTCATATCTACCGCAAGAGACCGCAGAAATGATTTGAAAGAAAAGTACAAAATTTTTGTTAACGAGTACGAGAACAAGCTCAAAAAAGTGTGCGAGGAGCAAGGTGAAGCTATTAAAGCTATCCACTTTTTATTTGCAAAAGGTACGCAAAAAGAGAATAACGCAGACATGTTTTACATGGTTTTCGTCAATAATGGAGCACCGTGGTCTAAAAACAAATCCTTGCAAGACTTGAAATATGCTATGCAGAGATTTGCAAATTCTAAAGATCTAGAAAACCGCTTCACCGATTATTACTGTTGGAATAGAATAAAAGTGCCGCTCGGCAGAGAAGTAACTTTCCAAGAAGAGGCGGACACGATTCGGAAACACTTTCGAGGTCAAACCGTGTCACTTTTTAAAGTCCAGACTTGGGTCTTAGATGAAACTCCTTACCCTTTCCATTCAAGAGCCTTAGGGGTATTGGAAAAAGAAGAGTCTCTCTCTGTTGACAGCGGTGGTGAAAAAAGACGTCGAGGAAACTTCCTGGCAACATCAGACCAATTTGGCAAGCAGAAGACTAAGGAATGGAAAGTAACATTTATTTGAAACTGGTACAATCACAATTTGAACTTTCTATTTTATCACTCTATTATATTATGACTGCAGCTGTATGGCTGCTGGGTTGATCATAACAATACCGTGTCTCTACATAAATGGTAGAATGAATTTTAATGTTAAAAGTAGTAGTAATTTTATTAGTATTAATATAATTTAATATAATTTTAAATAGTTGTACATGTAGCTATATTTAGAAGTAGAAGTAGTTGCATCATGGTAACATATTAAATATTGATATACCAAAAATTAAGGTCAGGACAAAATGTTGGGTACTCCATTGGGTGTCATGGGTGTAAGATAGTTCCGCACAGCTTTTGAATTCAAAAAGCATTTGCAGAATACCCGTCCACTACCCATCCACTATTGTTCTAGATTTAACTGCACATACTTTTCTTAAGAACAAGGAATGCGCAGAATAATTTACAGAGAATGGCCGGGTATTCTGCAATTTATCCTATATTTCTTATAATACTAATATGCAATACAACTGTTGCTTAATTCATACCTGTTTCACACCTATCTTAACTGTCCCATGATGCATCAGGACACTACAATGGAGTACCCTAATTTTTGTTTACATTCTATAAAAGTCAAATACTAGAGCAACATAAAGAACAACACAGACACATAAGCCATGAATTGAAGACATTAACAAACACATAATTAACGTCTATCAAACTACGAAACGTTAGTGATTGCAACTACAAAACTTGTTGCTCATACATCAACATCTCTTTTGACACTCCTCTTATTGACACATGTCAATCAGCATATAATGATGGCATTGGTCACATTACATTAAAAAATGTTCATATCTTCAAATTTAAAACATCTGAGTATCAAACTTTGTCTACATTTTCCTTAACACACCTGCAATTGACACATGTCAATCAACTGCCACCTGGTTAGCCCAGTTGGTAAGGCACCAGTCTGCTGTGTGGGTTCAATTCCTAGCTGGACCACCAATCAGGGTCTTAAAATAATTGAGGAGAAAGTGCTGCCTTTAGTTGCAAATGGTTAGACTTTCTCATCTTCTCGGCTAAAGACCTTAAACTGTAGGTCCCGTCTCTAGATCACTCTGTCAAGGGACTTAAAAGAACCAACACACTTCTTGCAAAGAGTATAGCTGTGATCCTAGTGTTGTGGTCTGTTTCTTCCATTAAGGGCACTTCTTACCTGCTGCCAAGTTGTGCCTTAACATGTGAGCCGCTCCAGCGCACTTTCTAAGACTCTCAACCTTCTGACCTCAACTGTGTATGATTGTAAACAGGTTCTGAAAAGCCCTGAGGGGAGAACTTGTATATGGTTATTATTATTATTATTATTATTATTATAATGTCATTTGTCACATGACATTGAAAAAAGCTTATACCTGTATTAAAATATACAAAAAACCTATGAGCAACTTTCTGTAGTCATGATCAGTAACATACATCGTATAGTAGGCCGTCAAGGTTGTTTACATGTGTTTGCTTATTTCTTCTTTGTATTAATGAGTTATGTGTTTGTTAGGTGTTGTTCTTAATGTTGCTTGAATATTAGACTGTTTTTAGAACAGAAACAAATAATAAGGGTACCCTATGTTTTGTCCAAGCTTTAAAACTTAGTTATCCAGAACAAATCGGCCTAATTTTTAATGTTAGAAACAAGCTATTTTAGGTAGGATCCAAGTTAGGTAATCTGGATGCCATTAGAGCACATAGTAACTGTGATAGTGTCTCCAAAAATATATTTTTAATCTTAGTCTTTGGATAATCACATTAGTTCACAAAATATAATTTCAATTTTTGTGATGCCACCCTTTGTGGCCCATAGAGCCGGTGCATATCTCCGGTTTCTGTAGTGTTAAGTGGATGAGAGTCTTTGACTCCCCCTGGACGGGACACTAATCCATTGCAGGTTAGCTCCCAGCAGATGCTGGTACTCATTTACCTTCCCCAGAAGGATATGGCACAGTTTGTAACATCTGTGTTTTCCAACCACAAAGTCCACAGTTCGATCCCAGCACTTTGATGAGATTTGAATATGTTTGACCTTTTTTCTGCCTAAGCTTACCTTTCCTTTGACAAGAAAATTTAATAATACTTCACATTGAAACACTATTATCAAATTGTTTAATATTAAATTATCTAATCAATGTTTTTAAAATCTTTCTGGGAACCTGAGCCTGTTTGCTAGCTATGTCATAATGACGATTCCTAAAAAGGCCGAAACAGCTGTTCATTGCTGCTAGCAATCAAGCTCACTATTTTGTATGGTAGATTTAGGGGTAAAGCCCTCTACCATCTTGGGCTTAGTGCCCTGTATTGTGGCTTCAAGTTAGCTACTGGCACATTTGTGCTATCTACACTTGATGTTTTTAAAAAATGTTTGTTAATTCTATTTCTATTTTTAATATAGATGTAGGAGTTATTTCCCTTTTTTTAAATTAGTAAGCAAAGTTTGCTTTTTTTTAAAAGATAATTATATTTTATTTTAAAACAAAATTTTTATTGACTTATAAAGAATTTAACAATTATTAATAATATATATTAATATATATATATATACTACAGATTAATTAATGTGTATAAAAGTTAATGTTATGAATTAAGAAGTTGTTAACCCTTAATCAACCAAAATGTGTTTATTTTTACATTTTCTAGAGCGATGAGTTATGAAATGTGGAAAAAACCTAAACATAGTTGTCTAGACACATGAAATAACTATATTGAGCTAGTATATTCAGGTGACCATTACATTTCAATTTAATGTAGCATTAAATACCAAGAAAGTGGATAAGTTTTAAAAATGAATATAAAAAAATGAAATTATATCTTACACCATTTAGTAAAAACATAGAGCCTGATATGTATGAGTTACATCAAAAGGAAGAACAAATGTTATCTTTTAGCTAATTTCTAATTATCAGGAAAAAAAAGTATAATTTGATTTGTATATTTTTTAAGCTTAATTCAACTGCTGGGGCATATATATTTAGCTATTATATCAACAGCTGCTATACATGTCATGGTCCCTTGCCAACACTTTAATGCCTCTTGACAAGTGTGGCCAATTTCTCAGGGCCCAGTTAATCAAAAGTCGATTAGCATTAACCAGGATTAAATAGTTAACCCACAATCTTGTTTTTAATCGTACAAGGAGAGGTTTTAGCGGCAATTTTGGGATTAACAAAACTTTCCCTAGAAAATTCTAAACAGTATTCATAAATAACTGTTTACCTTTTCTTAAGGAAGAAATTCCTGTTTGAATTTTTGCTTAACCCAGGGTTAAACTTAACCAGCCTTTGAACAACTGGGCCCAGGTGTCCATAGACCAGGTTATCTTTTGTGTCCCTTTGCTTGCGGCTCTGGTATTTTGTTGCTTCTTTGACAAAATCTATGTTGCTGACTGTGTCTGACCATAGACAGGTGTTGATAAATGTCTGGATTTTTAGAATTTTTGTCCTTGTTAGTTAGCCAGGTTTCTCAATAACATGTAATGACTGCTTTTCTTTTTCAGTTGACGGAAGACAATTTTTGGCATAGGTGACAATAGGGCTATTAGTTTGATAATATTTTGAAAATCTTTAGTAATGAAATTTTCACTTATTACTTTATTAAAGTTTCTCAAATCGCGTGTTTTTTATCATTTAGTAGTTGAAAAGAAGAACCCTTCATTGATGCTAAAGTTGAAAAAAATTAAGTTATTTTGCGGTCCTTGTTACCTTTTTTGAGTTTTGATTTGTGCAAATGCGACAATTTTGGGACAGCTGTCATTTTTGACCGAGTGTTAATTTCATGTGAAGCTTTGATTTGCAGCTTCCGGTTCAATACAAACACTGTCTACACTTGACAAGTTTTCTTTGTTTATTGTTGGAATCACTGCATGCGAGAAATAGACAAATAGAGTTTTAAATAATTTGTTATGTTTTTCATAGTAAAATGCTAACTACAGCGACCTGCTTCGCCACAGCTGAACTATTTTTAATCAATGTACTTAGGTTAGGGATTTTTCTTCCATTATTTGAATTCTGAGATCATAATTTTTAGGTTAAAAAAAGCGATATAGAGACTTTAATTCATTTATATTTTGTGAGCTATTAAACAATAATGGTATTTTAAAAACAGTTACGTGTGAGTGCAGAACCGTAGGCAAAATGGAAAAATAGGATGTAAGGCCTTGAATGTAGGAACCTGGTCTTTCATTATCTGAGTTTTCATTACTTGTGTCAGTGAAAATCAGGGGCTGCCTCAGCCTGGCTCCGGCCCTGGAGTGATAAAAACAAATAAAATAAAACAACCTTTTTAAACACAACTAGTGCTAAGTGGTTTAGGTAAGAAGATAAGTAGTTGTAGTTATATAGCATAACTGAAATAGAATATACAAGGTTACATAATAACTCATTAAAATGTATAAACTACTAGTAATCGCAGATTATGTTAGTATGTTTGTTTGACTTTAGTATATATATAGACATTTTTCGCGCACTAAACCTGAGCATGCGTCTAATTAACAATTTGACCCGTGTCCCTTGAAGGCGAGGGGTCTAATTGTTTTAGTACGACACAACTAGTCGGGCAGAAAGAGCAATAATAAAGTTAGCAAATGCAAGTTGAAGAAAGATTTATTTGGGAATAAAACGAAAGAAAGCGTGTGAATTTCGCTACTCGATGACTATCACTAATAGTCCTATAGTAACGTAGCCAATTAAAATGCCGGATTTGCATTAGTCAACTTGTTGGGTAATACTAATACTCGATAAACTCCCAGTTGCTATTTCTTGCACCTGTGAAGTTACTGTATACTATGTTTTTTAGACGAAGAGCTACCTAATTTCTCAACGAAGTTTAATTTTCAAGAAAATTCAGTTAATGAAGTTAGCGAAGGGGTGAGGTTTGCATCTCTGACGGACACGGAAATGGGAAACATTTTATAGAACTCAAATGTTCTAAAAGAAATAATTCATGCATAGCGCATGTCTATCGTGTTATGGATACACTTGGGAGGTTGATGGAGTACTCGAGGTGCTACAGAAGCTGCTCAAACGCTTCTCTCGTCCTCTCCCAATACTTCGTATTGCATCGTAAATTTTATTTCTTCGGTCAACTACGTTGGCCGGTGACGACAGTCCACGAACTTTTCTCGATTTCCGACGTGCTTGATATCGTTCCAATAACATTTCAAGAAATTTTTGTCCTCAAAGTTTCCAAGGACTGTCTACGAGAGCATTGTTTAAAGCCTTTCAAAAAAAGCCAGAGGCAGAGGGCTTTAATTATTTAAACCCCTCTTTAACGATCAAACTTCCAAAAACTTTCTTCTCCTGAAACTTCCCACAACGTTTTTTCACCTAAAACTCCCAAGAACGTTTTTCTCCTCAAAACTTCAAAAACTTTTCTCCCTCAACTAATTTCCACGAACTGTCTACGAGAACATTGTTAAAATCCTTTGAAGAATATAGCCAGAAGGCTTTAAATATTTAAATCCCGCCTCAACGATCATCGAGGTTTTTTAAGGAGCCCGATTGTCTTACAAGAGTGTCGAGAAGGCTTTCTTATTTTCAAATGGAAATGAGTCTTAAAATTTCTCTTAAACATTGAAACGATTTCTATAGCGCTCTGGATTGGAGTAAAACTAACAATACTTTTCAAAAAATATTTCAGCTCTGACGAGCATGTTTATCTACGTATCTCTATAGGTATTCCGCTTGTGCTGATTTTGACTTTAAAGCCAATTTACAGAAATTCTCGTATGGAAGCTCTGCCTATCGACTTCCCGCGTGCATCCATAAAACGATATACACACGCTATGCATGAATTATTTCTTACATAAATAGCGTTGTTAATGTTAGATTCGAAGAACAAACAGTCTGATTTCTTTTTTCTCCTTATAAGAAACTCATTTTTAAAATTTTATTTTAATTGCGCTTGCTTATATATTTATTATGTTTTCAATAATCTTTCACCATGAAGCGTTAAATAACTGATTAATCGATAGAGGTCGATCATGGAAGGAAAGCTTAAAAAATATAGTCAGTGAACGACTTTCATCGAATCACAGGCAGACCACCTTATATGTACGAGTACTATGCAAAATGCATACCGCCTAAATTACAAATCATTGTAAATATCTCAGAAAAGTTAACTGAAACGTTGATTGACTCACGAGTGATATTTTTTCGCTTTCCTCGGACATTCAAAGCAACTTTTTTACAATTGTTTTTTGCCGGTGACCATTGAGAGAAAAAGTGAAGTCTTGCAACTAGACGGCCGCACGAAGCATAATTAATGCCAAAATACTGTAGATTGATAAGACCTTGTCTATCTCTTCGCCTATTTTCAGCTTCATACCTCTGATATATTCCGACAAAATTGATGCTGAAATCAGAAATACACTTTTCAAAATATGAGCTGTCGCAAGGTCACGACCGCGTAGGACATTAATTCTAGGAAGGCAGATTCATTTCTATCAAACAATACAGGGTTGGCATTATGAGTAACGGTATTCTGTCGCGAAGGATTATGTCCGATGGCTTAATTCCTAGTTTTCAATAGTTCGTCTGTCATTTGCCTTTATCTAGGTTTCCGTGTGAAATATAGTTCACTTTCTACTGCAGTATTTACAGTCATTGTGATAATACCATTTAGGAATATGTTTCTTCTCCCAGCGTCCAGAGCACCCCAAACACTGCCGATTCGGGGTCCTCGGACGACCCAGTAAGTGAAGGCACACGCGTCTACAACTGCGGCAAATGTGATGCAGTAAAGCTTTCCCTCCTCTAACATGACCTTTGAGTTCTGGTTTGATATATTTTGGACACCACTCCACTACTGTTGTTCCTTTTGAAAAGATTATGTGATGGTCTTCATATTGCATCATAAATTTTATTTCTTCGGTCAACGACGTTGGTCGATGACGATAGTCCACGAGCTTATCTCGATTTCCGACGTGCTTGATATCGTTGCGATAATATTTCAAATCCTTTGTCGGCGACATGTAATTTTTCTCGGCAGTGCCATGTCTTGACTTGGAGCATCCAGTTCCCATAAATTTTTTTTCCTCGGTCAACGACGTTGGCCGGTGACGACAATCCACGAACTTTTCTCGATCTCCGACGTGCTTGATATCGTTCCGATAATATTTCAAATCTTTTGTACGCGACATGTAGTTTTTCTCCGCGGCGTCATGTCTTGACTTAGAGTTTCCATTGACGTTGTTTACATCAGTTTTGTGGCGTTTGCTTGCCTCGTCACGCTTGCTTCGATCTTTGAAGCTCGAATGTCGCATCAACTTCTCGTCGTCCGATCCGTCGTGATATCTGTGAGATTTCTCAATTAGTTTTTGTCTAATTAATCGACTTGCCATCGTCGAAAAAGATTTGTTTCTGGTAAGATGATTTAAAATCATTTACGTGTTGTCGAATAAAACGAAAATCATATGTTACTGCGCATGCCTGAATGATAGGCTTAAGTTTACAGGTAGATAAACTCAGCTCATGGTAAATGATATGAAACCTTTTCACAAACGAACGGGGACAAGAACTTTCATGTCCCAAAACTTTCTGAGAACTTGTTTTGTCTTCAAACTTCAAAGAAATTTCTTGTCCTTCAACTTCCTAGAAATTCTTGTCCTCCAAATTTCCAAGAACTTTCTTGTCCTCAAACTGATTTCCGGCCATGAAACTCTCTACGAGAACATTGTTTAAACACTTTAAAGAATAGCCAGAAGGCTTTAAATATTTAAATCCCCCCTCAACGAAGTTTTTAAGTTTTTAAGGAGCCCGATTGTCATACAAGAGTGTCGAAAAGGCTTTCTTTGTTTTAAATAGAAATGAGTGTTTTAAAGGTTTCCTCAAACATTGAAACGATTTCTATAGCGCTCTGGATTGGAGTAAAACTAACAATATTTTTCAAAAAATATTTCAACTGTGACAAGCATGTCTATCCAAGTCTCTTTATTGATATTCCACTTGTACTAATTTTGGCTCTAAAGGCAATTTACAGAAATTCTTGGATGGAAGGTGTGCCAATCGCCTTAACTTTTGCCGTATTCGCCATCAGAGACATGGTTTACAACTTGGGTCCGAAGGAAGAAAAGCTGAAGTCCATAGTCCTTGCTTCTTGCTTGATTGCCCCATCAATAACAGATGAAGGCTCACCTATTTTACCGTGTCTTTCCGTTTTCTTCGCACTATCTCAGTTCTTGCGATGGCCTAACAAAGTAAAGGATTTCCTCCGCGAAGCCCGAATCATTTTTGGTCCCGCTTATGT
>JAOBRB020228447.1:0-11122 GCA_027575285.2 Zoanthus pulchellus
TGATTTGTATGGAGTCATTGGAGTATATGTGTGGTAATGTCTCGCCGACAGCTTGCACCGACATTCTGATTTGTATGGAGTAATTGGAGTATATGTGTGGTAATGTCTCGCCGACAGCTTGCACCGACATTCTGATTTGTATGGAGTCATTGGAGTATATGTGTGGTAATGTCTCGCCGACAGCTTGCACCGACATTCTGATTTGTATGGAGTAATTGGAGTATATGTGTGGTAATGTCTCGCCGACAGCTTGCACCGACATTCTGATTTGTATGGAGTCATTGGAGTATATGTGTGGTAATGTCTCGCCGGCAAGTTGCACCGACATTCTGATTTTTTGCAAGGACACATTCTTAGTATCCTCGGATGGTTTTGACAAATCCCGTAAATTCACAAATTTTAATTTTTGTGACATCACACTTTGTCACTCTATTAAGTTGAATGCTATGCCGACGAAATTTTGCAAGTTGATTACGATTCTACCAAAACACTGCGTACATCCGGGTTACTATAAGATAAACACGCACCGCCGCGATTAATATTTCAAAATTTTAATTTACGTTACCAGATAAATGCCAGATTTAAATTCACTATCAACACCCAAAATCAACTTGTAAAGTTCAGTCCGCAATCCGTCTAGTTTCTGAAAGTAATGTTTTCAACTACCCAATAAAAATGCGTTCACTTCATATGCACTTTAAGCAGCTGGTTTGTTTTCTTCTATATTGTGAATTTGCTTGTTTTTGTTAAATTGTCTAGGATTTTAAAAAAACATTGAACTACACATTTATAAGTGAAATATATATATTCTTTATATCACAAGCACCTTCAGAGATTCCTCCGAGGATCAGTGGTGATATGGAAGGCATTGCGCTTACTTTTTGATGATTTGGATCCAAAGTATGGCTTGTAAGTTTTTTACTTATAAACTAGTTGTTGCAGTAAGCAAGTGGAATGCTGCTCGCATATTGTTTTTTAGTATCACCCAACTAGTGAACTATACAATTGCAAATCCAGCATTTTGATTGGCTACGCTACTAGTGGTCTATTAGTAATAGTCATCGAGTAGCGAAATTCGCCGGTTTTGAAAACCGGTTATTGCTTTTTTTTGTTGTTGTTGCCGGTTATTGCTTTTTCTGTCCAACTAGATAGCTGATACTAAAACAATTAGACCTCTCGGCCTCATGGACTACGACTTTGAATAGTCCATTCGGCCCACGGCCTCGAGGTCTAATTGTTAATTATTCTTAAAAGCCAAATATCTTGACATTGCTCATGAAAAATATTGCAACGGCAGATAAACAATAAACATGTGTATCTGAGACGTACGTGATGAAAAGCTCGTTTTCGTATACCGCTGATCATTATACTGAATGCCCAGAAACTACTAAAATCCGTCGTTGAGTGGAATCTAAGTGAAAGCTGGCCTGTACCACAGGCAGCCCAAATCCGTCAAAAGATGAGTGAACTTAAATTATTTTTTGCGCACAAGGGATAATTAAGACTCAAAACATATAAAGACATTAAGCTTCGTTCCAAATATTGGCCCTTCTCAAGTGTGTGTTTGCCATTGGTATATAGTGGGATGCGAGGCAAACAAATCAATATGTTAAAGCAATTTCACATATATTTGAAAGTCACGCGATCACGAAAGCTATTGACTATATTTATAACTTCTCACCTCCCTCCACACTGTAGCGCCGATATGGCATTCCGCAAATATGTGAAAGCCTCTTTTTATCGGTTTTCTTTTCGCTCTGTTTTCTTGCTCCCCCTTTGTTTTTTTCCTTATCTTTTTCAACTGGTGACACAGCTTTCCCTTGGTCTCTTTCGGCTGAAAATCTGAAAATCAGGTGGAGTAACACCATCAAGTTAAAGATCACTTCCGGTAAGATGACATGATTTCCGGTTCGTAAGCTATATGGAGAGCAATAGCGCAGGGCATTACCTTATAATTTGGACAAACAAGCCAGCTTAATAAAATTACCTGGTGACTAACACTATATTACTTAAGATTTAACAATAAGTTCGCTGCTTTTAATTCTATAAAATCGCTACTCTTTTTAAAGTCTATGTTTGTTCGAGTCACATGGGGGTAAAATTTTTATTTTTAGTATACTTGTGCTGCGTCATTACGTCCTAGCTCAGCGATATTACAGCTGTAAGCTATGCTAAAGCAAGAAAGACAAGAAATCAAAGCTCGTTTTGCCAAAACTACTAATAATATACATGCCAACTTCTTTGCCTTATAGGCGGGTTTTCCTCGCCTAAAATCCGAAATTCCGGATTTCCTCGCCTTACCCGCCTAGGCCTCGATTTCCTCGCCTAAATGACAAAATGACTTGAAGCTTCTGGATTTTTAGTCAGTTCCAACTGTAGATTGTTTTTTATTATTAAAATTTGTAGAGCCTAACTAAAAATATATCTAGATATCTGTGTGCGTAAAGACCAAATAATAAAAGTACTTAGACTTTGCAAAAACAGTAGTCCTGCCTCTTAACATTCAAAATATTTGGATCGTCTTCGAGAACACTCGGGACTTCCTCAGGACATGGTCGAGTTACGTACAAAATGTGACACCAAAATCAAAAGTACCTCGCCTAAATGTTTTAAGGTTGGCAGGTATATGATAACATTTAGTAATATAATCATTCTGATTGTTTTTAATTTCCAATTCGAATTGTTAAAAATAGGAAAGAAATGAATTTGGAGCTAGTGAAATTGTGGATTTTATCTATTATGCTGGTCTGATAAAATATATTGGAATTTGTCCAAGCAGAGCTTAGGGCAAAGTTGAATGTAGACATTTTTATGATTTGCGCAAGTAATAATCAGATTCGTCCTATAAGGAAATAATGACACGATTTAAGGCGGTTTAATATAAAAAAATTGCATTAAAGACTTTGATTGCGACTAGTGAGCTTTGGAAATTGTAGCGCCGATATGGCATTCCGCAAATATGTGAAAGCCGTTTTTAAGGAGGCATATTGAAATTGAAATTGAAATTGAAGGAAATTTAATTATGGCAACTTGAAACAACATTGTAAGTTTAAGGCAGTATTTAAAAGTATCGAAGCAACTTAAGGCAAGTTTAAAGTGCTACTATGACGAAAATAGCATAATTCAAATCTAAGCCATTTTAAAACATAGAAAAGAAGTTTGTAAAAGAGTAAAAATACAGTTTACTGTTTTCAAATATCTCTTTTCGTTCCAGAGAAATTTGCAAATTAGGCAATTTATAACGTCATATATCAACCAAATTTTGATTAACTATGATACATAAAAATATTTCAGTCAATTTGTAACAATCATGTTTAAATTTTTACTGTAAGTTTCCTTTAGAAGTGCTCTGCAATATGAACTTAACAAATTTTGTTACCATAGCAACACAATGGGTTCCAGACCTCCACGATTATAAGGGTTTTTATGATCTTTTCTTGCATGCTAAAAATTGATATTTGCTAATTAAGCTTTATCTACACAATCCAACATGTATATAAATAAAGTAGGTTAAGTTCATGACCTTGCTTAATGTTTTCCAAGCTTAAAATTGCTAAAATCCTAAAATCAAGCAAGAGGGGACTGGTAAAGAGTGGGTAGCAATAGGAACGGAAATTTTTATAGTTACAAGAATGTTGCATGTAGAACTTTTAGTCTATACCAGGTTTCAAATGTTGCTGATGCAAATGGACCAAGATAATGCTATTTATATACTCGATTTATCATTTGGTTGAGTGTATGATGTCATCAGTTATCTCATTTGCATATTTTACTCATTTTTCTAACATAAATATTTCTAGAACCACAGAAGATAATTGTAAACGGTAAACTGAATCAGTAATGATTCGTAAATTTTTGTGATTAACCTGAAAAGATCAAGGGGTAAAAATTTGATCATAGTAGCACTTTAAAAAAAATGCTCTTATTATAGTTGAGCACGCCACTCTGACAAACCAGCAGTATATCAAAGATTTTAACATCAAAACGAGTCTATCTGGTCATGCTTCGTGCAAAATTAATCCAATAGACTGGTTTTAATGCTAAACTAATTGAAACACCGCTGGTTTGTCAGAGTGGCGTGCTCAACTGTAATAAGAGTTATTTAACGCAATTAAACGCAACTATATAAATGAAGCAGTTTCAGGGAAAGTAACCTCAATTAAGAAAAATTTTTTATGAAGCAATTTAAGGCGATTTAAAGGTACCTCAAACTGGGCAATTAAAAGCGATCTCGGCTACTGAAAGCAACCTTAAGAAAGGAAATTTTAGGCAATCTAAATAAGGCCTTGACTTAAAGACAACTGAAAGCCAATCTAAAGTATTAAAAACAATTAATATGACATTAAAGTTTTAAAACAGTAAGTTCATGAGAAAATCTTTGTTAAGCCGGTGAGGGACTTACTTTTTCCAGAAGTGTATTAACGCAGTAAAAACAGACATGGAAGCCTCATGAAACAATCCCCGTTCTACAATGCCCGTGTCGTAAAGACCAGCAATTTGCTCCGCAATGTCGTTCGAAATGTTGATCTGAGGACAGAGATAAAAACATAACAATTTAGTGATAAATATGTAAATTCTACACCGTATAAAGAAGAGAAAACTTACTGACGTTTGGGACGTTAGTCTTTCGTTGGACTGTCAGTGAATGGTATCATTGTGAATGATAAAACTAACTAGCGGTAAACTAGTGTAAGCAGCGTCAGTGTTTCTAAAGAAACAAATTAGTGATAAATATGTAAATTGGTACACCGTATATAGAAACGAGAGAAAACTTACTGACGTTTGGGACGTTAGTCTTTCGTTGGACTGTCAGTGAATGGTATCATTGTGAATGATAAAACTAACTAGCGGTAAACTAGTGTAAGCAGCGTCAGTGTTTCTAAAGAAACAAATTAGTGATAAATATGTAAATTGGTACACCGTATATAGAAACGAGAGAAAACTTACTGACGTTTGGGACGTTAATCCTTCGTCGAGGTAAAACCAGAAACACAGAACGACGCATCTTACATATTTAGTTTACTGCTAGTTATTTTGTTCTTTTTCTCATTGGTTTTAACAACAAGACTTTATTTGCATTTCTCATGCATGTCAAGTGAATAATGAAAAAAAGCTTTTCTATAGTTTTAATATATATATTTGAATATTTTTCCTGTTTGCTTTTGAAAAGAAAAAAATGCCTAGGATCCAAAAAAACCGTGAGATTTTCTACTCATATAGACTCCTAGTCCTCGAAGATTTCAAAGAACATGTTGCAACCTCATATACAATACTAGTGCTACAGCCTAACGGCACAGAAACAATAATATAAAACATAAAGTGGGAATATAGTAACTAACGGAAACAAATGATGAAAGTTTAATAGTTATTGTGAGTCAATTTGCTCTATCAGCTTTTTAATATCCTCAGTAATTGCCACATGGTTAGCCTAGTTGGTAAGGTGCCAGTCTGCTGTGCGGGAGGCTCGGGTTCAATTTCCGACCGGACCAACACTCAGGGTCTTAAAATAATTGAGGAGAAACTGCTGCCTTTGCTCTAACATCTGCAAATGGTTAGACTTTCGCGTCTTCTCGGATAAATACGTTAAGCCGGAGGTCCAGTCTATCGAATCACTCTGTCGAGGGATTTAAAAGAGGGCCACAGAGCCATCAGTGTCTTGGGACTACTGTTAAGTGTTTATCCTCTATAAATAAAGCCTATTATCATATAATTATCCATAAAATACTTATATTTCTCCCTCTCGAAACTGTTAAATGTTATTATGGTTACACCTTGAGTGTGCTTCACGGCAGCTTTGCGATTCATTTAACATGGCTGCAGAGTATTTTATGGATAATTATACGATAAACAAAATATTACATGGTCGCTTGGAGATACGGATTTTATCTTCTCGTGTTGAAAATATTTCACTCGTTCGCTACGCAAACTCGTGAGATATTTTTTCAACACTCGAAGATAAAATCCGTATCTCCGCGCGCCTATGCAATATCCTCTATATATTAACTTAACATAAAAATTACAATAAAGCACGAAGTGAGGCTGCGAAGTAATTTTAGCCAAATTTCGGCAGATTTAAAACTTACGGCCGCCTCCTTTGGCGCCATAATATGCTAAATCTTACTCCTTGGGAAAGTTGCAAGTTCTACTAACATCTTAACGCAACTGCAGGAGAGATTTTCTGAAGGGGGATAAACCCTACCATTTCGCATTGTAAGTATCCCTTTAAAAGATCGTTTTTGAAGTATATACGACTGAATTTATAAAAAACAAATTTTCTTACCCTGACTCGAGGAGGTAAATCAGAATTTATAAAACATTTGATTATTGTTTTGGCTTTGAACTGGATAAGTTTCTCGTCGTCCGCATTGTAGTTTCCTGCCTTTGCACATTCATTTGCGTTATCTGCCATATCGCGAAATCTGTTTGGAGAATCGAAATAAGCAAGATTTGAAGGTTATTTCCCTTTAAATAATGCCGAATCATTAAATACATAGAGGATATTACTCGATAGCGCGAGCAAATGAAGGTTATCTTTGCGTGGTAAAACTTCATATGTTCAAGCCAACGTGTAATTTTCTTTTTATTACATAGATACGAGTATTTCGAAAATAGAAAAAACTAAACGAAAAAGACGTAAAAAACAAAGGAATGACGTCAACAATATCTTTACTATTAAGGATATGGAAAATATGTCACTCGTATCCCGGATGTAGTTTCATATGAAATCTATGAGTGGCGTATTTTTCAGTAAAACACTCATATCTATAAGTATAATAAAATATATTTCTGCCTGTGGGTTTCGCAAGCCGGTTAGTTTTACTTACTTTTCAACTTCAAGCCAAAAATCCAGGTCACTGGTCAAGCGGTCTGTATAAACAAATTTATTGTTTATCATGCGCCTGTTGGGATGTAGTGAGTGTCTCTTGGTATCTGAAAACAAGCAAGGTCATGAAAGTTTGCGTGAGTATATAAGTTATGGTTAAGTCTATATCAATTGGCAAGGCTTCGTTAGAAACCACTTTTTGTCGTGAAAACATAATGGTAACTTTCGCGAGAAATTTTACTCCAATTTATGCCAAATATAGAAAATGAGATAATTGGTATGGTAGTATGAACATGCTCACCATTAAGGAGGCATATTGAAATTGAAATTGAAGGAAATTTAATTATGGCAACCTGAAACAACATTGTTTAAGGCAGCAATTAAAAGTTTCAAAGCAATTTAAGGCAAGTTTAAAGTGCTACTATGACGAAAATAGCATAATTCAAATCTAAGCCATTTTAAAACATAGAAAAGAAGTTTGTAGAAGAGTAAAAATGCAGTTTACAGTTTTTAAATATCTCTTTTCGTTCCAGAGAAATATGCAAATTAGGCAATTTATGACTGATCATATATCAACCAAATTTTAATCAATTATGATACATAAGAATATCTCAGTCAATTTGTAACAATCATGTTTAAATTTTTATCTAATCCATGTAGTAATTGATAGTTTCCAGTAACAAAACATTGAAAATGACACAATGTTATCGTGCTATTCTTGGCTTTGCTGAATGCCTGAAGTCATGGCATGCACATTTCAATCGGGCGCCGGTTTATCATTATTGAAAAGGGACCAAATGCGGTTGTTTTTTCCAGCTTTACTCTCTCGAGCGATGCGGTTCGAGCAAGACCCAGAAATCGACCCTTGTTTAACATAGTTTTCAGTCGCTCAGTTGGTAGAGCATCCGAATGGAACATGGCTCGGGCCTTGAATTTTTTCCGCCAGTTTCTCCTTGTCATCGATGTCATATAATTATTGGTTCATTGTTTGAAGATATGTCTAACATAACCGCCTTTAAAGATGCCAAGCCACCTGCACAAAAATGTAAAGAGTAAACCAGAAATGCGGAGGAGTTGATCTGCAGGTTGCAGGTTGCAAAGTAGGTGCAGGTTGTAGGTTGCAGGTTGATTGCAGGTTGGGTCTAAAATTCAGGTCGTTTTACTGCACTGTATATCAACATTCACTCGGTCACAACCCAGCAAAATTCACCCGCCTGCATTTTAGACCCAACCTGTACTCAGCCTGCAACCTGCAGATCAAACCCTCCGCCAGAAATGTGACTTTTCTGAGACGTCGTAGTTGGTGTTCCCGTCTTTGTTGCGTAAGGCCCCTAGACGGCAACGGCGATGCCGACGACAAAGAACAATAGTAAATATAGCAACTGCACGCTTGAATGTAAGTAAGTAAGCTGTAAGCAGCTGCACCGAGTTATTCCTAAAATTGAAAAGTAAAAAGAATCTGTTTAGGGATCTGGGGGCTATTAGGTAATAACTAGTATACCTAAAGGTATGAAAATGCTGCGGATCTTTAAGTTCGTTTTAATTTTTATTTAAGGCCACTCTCTACCCTTGGGGCGTTTTTTCGCTACTTTTAGTGACATTTTTGAGGATATCTCCGTCAATATTTTGAAAATCGGAAAAAACGATAATCACTTTACAGATCGAGTAAAAAAGAAGCCTCGTGAATATTTTCAAATTTTTCGGATGAGATTTGTGGGAGGAGATAGGTTTTTAAAATGTAGTCTTTTTAAGGGAAATTTGAATTTGGGTGAATTTTAGAGAAGTTTAAAAATTAATTTTGGAGTTATTATTTGATAGAAAATCGCCACAACGTCCTCGAACCAAGTTGGATCTTCGCATGGTCTGAAGGGACAGTTTGGCGATTATACACCAAATTCTTCACACTCAAATACTTCTCTCAACTTACTCACTCTCCACCAAAATTTAGGATAAAGATGACAAAACTTCGCAGTTCCGACAGACCAACACATACAGAGGCAAAACGCGGCTTGTAGACCTCCGTGACAATCACTACGACCGGATGAAGAGTTCTGATCTACGCGATATCTTCTCACTGTTTAGTTTCAGTTTGCCTCCGTGACAGAAGGCCTGTTGCTTAATCTATCTAATGCTGCAGCCGCAAGATCCTCGCCTTTTTATTAAAACTGCTCCTTGGCAATAAATTGACTTAAAAAATGAATCAAAATTCGATGTTTTAGAAAAATTCGTATAGTCCAGAGACTCTTGTTTCTTGGCCATGCATCGAAGTTTAATCAAAAATAAAATAAAAACAGCTGCAGTTTGCACTTTATTTTGTTCGCGTAGTCCGAAAGTTGACCGAAAAACTAAAGTTTGTGATAATAATTAACTTACTATGCTCAACAGTAGCACGATTTTCTTTTTGCAAGAACCTTTTGAACTCTCCCACCGAGGACTGGTTGTGGATTCCACGTTGAAAACCCATTATGTTCTGTGCAAACATTACCCAGAGACCACGCTGAAAAGAAAAGAACAGAATTGTTCTAGTGTACCGATGGAGCAAGTGTTGTGTATTTAAGCATAATAATACTTTATTTAACGTTAATTGCAAAGGAAGTGGTCGCCCTTTCTTCCTAAAAGCTAAATCCTTTCGAGCCTAGTGGTCCATGGAGCCGGCGCTTATCTCCGGTTTCTGTAGTGTTAAGCGGATGAAAGTCTTTGACTACCCCTGGACGGGACACTAATCCATTGCAGGTTAGCTCCCACTAAACGATTGGTACTCATTTACTTACTACGGAAGAATGAAAAGCAGAGTTGGCTTAGACGGAAAAGAAGGCCTCACAAAATTTCAAATCTCGGCAAAGTGCCGGGATCGAACTGGGGACCTTGTGGTTGGAAAGCAGAGATCTTACCAACTGCGCCAACCACGTCCGCCTGTCCGTTCTTCCTAGCGAGAGGCTAATGTTTAATCCCTCTACAGCTCAGATCTTGGTATGAAAATCAAATTTGCTGAAGGAGGAAAACCGGAGTACCCGGAGAACAACTCTTGGAGCCAGATTGAGATTGAAAAACATCATCCCACATATCGAGCCCAGGAATCGATCCCGGGTTGTAGAGGTGGGAGATACGATCAATAACGACTATGCCAACCTAATTCCCCATTACCGGATTTTATACCTGGAGAGCCTAAGTACAAGTTCCTTAATTCTCATAAGCACAAAATATGACTAGTAATTCTTGTATTTTGAAACAGCTGTATTTCGTTAACTGTTCATCCGTTTAACTTTGGGATTTTGCTGTTCATGGTGTGGTCTTTCTTTTTATACTAAACAAATGTATGGTATCCGGACGATTCTTCAAACTTTGTTCAAATTTTTCATTAAACATCGTCCAACATTTACGCTCGAGTGATATTGGATGAAAATCAAACTTCATCCAACATCATACAACACCTTCCAACACTTTCTAACATGTTTGATTGTGCTGTTCAAACGGTTCAAATATGTTACCTCCAACAATGTTTAATGATGTTTTGGCCGACATGTTTGATCCGTTTAAACGGGCCTTTAAGCCTCGTCTACACCAGCAATTTATACGTGACAACTTTTATGTGGCAATATTTATTTGCTCGTGTAGATGAATAAAATTGACCAATTTTTATTTGACAATTATGTTTGCTGAAAAACTGACATGTTAGTTTTTATGTGGCATATAAAAATTGTCACACACGGAAAATTGTCCGTGTAGACAAGACAACACATAAAATTGGCAATTTTTTTGATGCCATTCATAGATCCCAGTCTCCAATCTTTTGTTTTCAAATAAAAATTACTCGTGTAGACGGGGCTACCTCAGCAAATAAAAATTGTCAAACAAAACTTGTCACATAAAAATTGCTCGTGTAGACCGGACTTTACTGTGCTCACCGAGTTGGTGGCTCCACCGAAATTGATATTCAATTCGCACAGAATTTAACGGAGGCGAAACCAATTGTAGATTTGAACACAGTTTAGGCATCATCCTGACGAGCAGTAATTGTTTTGCTATTTCTTTTAGCAGCATTATAGTTATGTTTGGGTTAAGCTCGGCGGGTAACTCGTCCTTAGCTACATGAAACACGTGTTTCTACCCTGACCCTAGTAGCGGATAACTCGTCTTCAGTTACACGAAAAAACATGTCCCTATCTCAAACCCAGTAGCGGATAACTCGTCTTCAGTTACACGAAAAAACATGTCCCTATCCCAAACCCAGTAGCGGATAACTCGTCTTCAGTTACACGAAAAAACATGTCCCTATCCCAAACCCAGTAGCGGATAACT